>OZ024913.1:58993016-59242213 GCA_964017125.1 Flabesymbios commensalis
TATTTATTTAGGTATTTATGTACTTATTTAGGTATTTATTTATCTATTTAGGTATTTAGGTATTTATTGTTTCTAGACATCCCTAACATGCCTTTACTTGCAGGTGATCTTGGTGGATGCTTAGGACTCTGCTTTGGTGCCAGTCTAATTACCATACTGGAGTTTTTTGAGTTTTTCATAGAAAGGGCATATCAGAAGTTCATAAAGAAGAAAGCCCCTTCGTGCATGTTGCCCCCATCAAAGATCCAACACAATTCTACCCACGTTATTGAACACACTAAATAAACCTATGCAGATCTACAAAGTGATCATCATGACCAGTGATCAACTGCAAATACGCTGTCGCAGAAATGTTTTAATTACAAATGCAAACCCTTTTAAGTACAAATACAATTTGTTTTAAAAAAAAGGTATAATCAACTCTGTTTAACTCATAGCAGTCTAAGTCCGAGCCCAGATCGGACCTCGCAATAATGCTTATAGTCATTCACCAGATGACATCAACACTTGCGCAACTATGAACACAGCATGGGGAACCTAGAACATAAAAGGGTGCTATATCTGCGTATACTAAACTGAACTAAAAATAGAACTCCATGCTCAGATGAATACGAGGCGATTTCCCACCGTTTCTAACTTGGTTCATTTCAAAATATGAAATCTGGTATGCCCCTTAGAAAATTTAGACAGATTTGATCACAGTAGTATTACAATATCCCATGGTGATAATTTATTTACCCTAATAATTTGTGTGCACTGACATATTGAATGCTTCTTTGAACCGTCTGTGATGTATTTTATTATATTTTATGTGAATGAGTATAATGTTGTACACCTGAATGACAAAAATACCATTTTTTTTAATCTGAAAATTTGACTACCTTGTTAGCATATTCAGAAATCACAAAAATAGCCAGCCCACACAGACGTCTTATCTCAAAACAGCCACACTGCTACATGTAAACGCTACACGTTAAGCGCATGTATACAGGTATATGCAATTTTGTATTCTAATATAGCTATTTTTTGCATGTAATCATAATATGGTTCATGTCTTTAACAAGGTACATTGAATATATTAAACATTTTATTTTGCCACTGGGAGTACATAATGTCATTAAATGATTAACGCCGGTGATGACACCTTCATACCCAGAATTAAACATTACATTCAATTCAACTTTGCATATAACATTCTTAATGTATCGTTTAAGTTTAACATCTAGCATGTGTAAATAAAACTAACCAATAAGATTAGGCGAGGCATTTCAACACCTAAAACATATCTTAACGTTGATATCTAACCCAGTCACACGAGCACTTTAACGCGGATTGAATCCGGGATAAATAATATATCCCGGGTTTACCACGGGATCGTTCACATGGTAAGCGGGGCAGATTCGGGTTTATTGAGATAACACTGGACATTTTCGGAAATTATCGCCCCTACTCAGGAGGTGGGGCAAATGTTTTATCCCGGGATAAAGCGTTTACCTGATACTATATCTCGAAATATATAGTACGTCTGACCGCAAGATGAGTCAGACACGGGTTTAACCTGATAAATTGTATGGCGTTCCATGACGATGGAGTAGGCCCTACACGAATCAAATATATTTGGTAGATACAGTATTAAATAACATAAAACAACACAATGCATGTTTGTTGTGATTATTCGGTTGAAGTTTTGTCTTACATTATTATGTCATAATTAAATACACTCTGCAGACTCCTTCAAATCCGGACTACTTAATCGCACATTTTATTGAAAAAAAAACGGTTCCAAAATGTTTACATGTAGCCTATGCATTTGGAACCCTTCTCTATAAATTTGACATAAAGCAAAGAACTTTCAAAAACCATTTATATTGTGAATATAGACCAGTAGTATAGTACGCGGATGAAGTTATAGCAAATAATAGATGATGACCTAAATCATGCTTACAAACTGTTAAATGTGAACATCTGTGCATCTGTCCTATTTTCCGAAGGTCCTATGTTCAGAAGGTGCTATGTGCAGAAAATACTTGCTCAGAAGGTCCTATGTTCAGATGGTCTTTTATTCAGAAGGTCCTATATTCATTAGCTCCTATGTTCAAAAGGTCCTATGTTCAAAAGCTCCCATGTTCAGGAGCTCATATGTTCAGAAAGTCAGCACAAACAGCGCCGCAAAAAGATACACAAGGCGCGGAACAATGAACAAAAAGCAAACATCAGCTGCACAAGAAAAGGTGATTGCAAGAGGAGTAGGGGGCTACGTAAATCAAGACGCAGCACAAGACGTTCCCTAGGGAATAAAAGAAAGGAAAGCTTCTTGTTCAGAAGGTTTTATGTTCAGAAGGTCCTATGTTCAGAAGCTCTTATGTTCAGGAGCTCATATATTCAGAAAGTCAGCAAAAACAGCGCTACAAGAAGAGACACAAGGCCAGCACCACGTTATGAGTGCACATGATATATCACCTATAGACAAACATTGGCTCAACGTAGTTTCAATGCGTGAGGAGTCGGACAAGAAATGAGCCACAGGTGGTGCAATTAAATTGATCAATAGGCTATCAATTAGATCACGCTTATATCTTTGAGAATTTATTCCCCTCTTTAGTGGGGGCTCTTGGGTAATTGGGTGTGCACTTCTGGATAAAATTGTGTATTTGGGGCACAAATAGTTAAGATATTGTTCCAAAGGAATTTTGATGGAAGCAAGTTGGCACGTCCAGATTTTGGCCTCCATTTTGTTTTTCAAAATAGCCGCCACTTGGGATCTATAGACAGCAATATTTCAAGAAGGAAGACAGTTAGAGAGCTCATAACAAGCTGATTGTTTCACGAAAGAACCCTAGAGGTATCTAGATTAACATAGTAAACGTTCTATATAATCCTCCCGAAGCACTCTGACATATTCAAGATAGCGTCCAAGATGGCCGCCAGCGATAGTCATATTTGATAAATAGCGTAAAATAATCGATTTTAGCTCGATATTCTTGTGTAATACACCGTTTCAAATAGTTTCGTGGTCAGTAAAGCTAAATAGACTACCCCCAGCAAATGAAAACAGATTTAACCCTTTTATTACAAGTTGATTTTTAGCAAACCTCTCTGTTATCTCTATGTTATCTGTATAATGCATAAAGTATTTTCTACCAATAGACCCGTATCTAGGACATTTTTCACACAAGATCCCCATAGACACTGTCATTATATTTAAATACACCACCTTTCCAGCAATTTATTCTAATCGGGGGGGAGGGGATGGGTGTCACCTCCGCGTGGTCCCCTCTGGGCAACTTCTTAGAAGGCCAAGTACACCCAGACAGACGTATGTTCAACGATTTATGGATTTGTGCTTTCTATTTGTAAACTTTTTCTCATGTGTGGACTGTTTTCTTGTATGTTGATGTTCTGTTTCACTTTCTAATGTTTAATTTCAGCTTAATTTGTGTCGTAAAGTTTCTTTCTCATGTGTTTTTATGTTTACTGCCAAATAGTCCAGTGCTTTGCACTAAGGGTAATTAGCTTTTTATTTCATTGTTTTAATGGTTTCTATGTGGCGTCCTGTGTGATGGTGCAGAATGTCAGAGAGAGACCATTGACATACAATTAGCTTGTGGTGCCTTACAGTGCTCCCACGTATTGTGATCGCTCTGTCGTGCTAACTCTCGATGACAAACCCGATCCCCAGCTGTGGGGGCATTGTAGGTCTACTCATAATTCCTCTATGATTTGTTTTTTTTTGTGTTTGCAGTGGTTTCTCTTTGGCATCCTGGTGATGGACGTGATGTCCGAAAGAAACCATTGCCATATAATTATTTTTTCACTTCATTGTTTTAATGGTTTCTCTGTGACATCCTGGTGGATAATGCAGCATGTCATAGAGAAGCCATTGCCGTACAATTAGCCTGTGGTGACTTACGGTGTCCTCACGGTTCGTGTGATGTTCTTCAATATCACAGACCTTATTACCAACTGTGGGGGCACTGTACGTCTTTAATTTTTGAGAATTTTTTGTGGTTTATTGATTTCTCTGGCCATACTGGCCGAAAAGTGAAGTAAAGAGGACATTTTACTTACTTACTTAATGGCTTCTCTGTTCATTGTTTATGTCATTCATATTTATGTCTAAATGGGTTTACTTTTTTTATTATAGTAGGGCGGATTAAGGGTCGAGCCGTGACCGACTGGACAAAAGTATGAGATTTGGCACTGTTACTCCTGCAACATTACTGAACAATTTCAGAAGGGTAGCCCAAAAATCGGAGTACATTTTCTTTGTAAAAATAGCGTTTTACGTAACCATGGCAACACAAAAAACTTGAATCAATAATATAGGTGATTTATAGTGTAATAAATAAAGAAACCCTTTTAAAAACTGATAGACACGGACAATACATCATCATCTTAAATAGAGCGGCAGTAAAACCTTTGTTTTGTTAGAAATTTCTGGTTACCATAGCAACCAGGTATGTATTATTACAGAAATTTAAGTGTACTTGTCTTTATTCTTTACATTCACGGATTATAGCGTTATATTAAAGCTAACAGCCCTTTTGTAAAACATTCTAGACAATCTCAGATAACAGTGATAACATAAACAAATGAGAATATACAGTAATTATCATGTTGCCATGGATACCGACGAGATATCCTCTGACACATTTCTTCAAAAAAAAAATATATATATATACATCACATAGATGCTTCAAGTGAACCACCAGTTCATTATTGGGAAAAAAGCTTAATCCCCCATGTTTGCCTCAATTCCACATCGAAAATTTTATGACGTCATCATTTTATGACGTTACACCGTTCTTATTTATTTTATGACGTCACATCGTGCTTATTTATTGCTTATTTATTACCGCTGATTACTCAGATCGGACAAACTTTTGTATTTCATTGTAAACGACTGAAGATCATGCATGGTATGTTAGATCATGTTTTTATTTGACTCATTGGAACGATTTCCTGGCAAATAGACACAACCGGTTGTAAAAGGTCGCCAAATTGAATTCTTATCGACAAATGTCTCGGAACGCAACGTAGGGGGACTACCTCGTGAGCAAGCTGCTAAAAATGTGTAGGAAGCCAAAATTCAAAATGGCCGCCGGTGGCCAATTTTGGATCTGATTTATCTCTAACTTTTGGAATACAAATCCAAATCTTATTGTACAATACCTCATTTTTGACTAAATCAATGATGGCAAATTCAATAACAATATGTTTTATGTTTCAAGATCCTCTATAATTTATCAAATCCAAGATGGCGGCTATTTTTAATCCAGTTGATTCATTATAATTCAAATACAAATTCCCTCAGGTTTGTTAGGTTTTAAGAGTGAAGTGTGACGAAATATTTCATTTTTGCTACTTCACTCATTTTGTTTTTTGTTCTCACACGTTTTCAGTAGCTTGTTCACACGGGAGTCCCTCTAGGCTGTTATCCTGGGCACATGTAGCTCTATATGATTTTTAGAAGCAAACCTATTCGAATGTTCAATAAGCCCTACAATTTCACAAATAATCACTGTAATAATCTTTTCATTCGGGCTCGTGTAATATTCCCATATACCCTACTAAAATTTATTTTTTTAATGAAATGATATTAATGTGGTTTTAGGCCACATTTGTGCATATCTAGGCTTAACTGGGCCAGGAGAACCTTCTGACGATCGTGAGATGAACACTGCCCTCCAGACATAGGATTCGAAATTCGAGCCCTGGCGGTCTGAGGCCGAGCACGCTACCTCTCGTTCAGTGAGGCTCCACACAATATTAAATATTTACAAGTGAGCGGAGAAGAAACATTTGTTTCTTTAAAAGCTGAAGGCCAGAGTGGGGTTCAAACCCGCAATCTCCGATTTTCCAAGCAGGCATTATAACGGTCTACTATTCCATTACAACGTCTACTATCCCGTTTTAGCGGTCTACTAATCCTTATCACGGTCCAATATTCCGTTATAACGGTCTAGAAATTCGTTTTAGCGATCCAGTATTTTTTTATAACGGTCCAGTGTATTTTTTTAACGTCTCACCACACACAATACCCCTCCCATAGACTTACATGTATTATGGCCCATACGTTTGGGCCTCCAAGCATTCTTTAGGTGAAAAAAATTATATAATATAAACCTACATATTTTTTTAATCATCTGGACATACTCTATCAATATAAAAATTGATAAAGGGTGCTTAGACATGGGGCTCTTTTTTTCCCTTTCACATGGATATGTTAGGTCCTAGTCTACTCTCTGAAAGTTACCAATACACGGGAATATCCGAATGCAACATATGCCTTGTTACTATCAGTACCAGCGTACTACATTTTGTATCTATATTTCCCGATGTCAATGTTTTTGGAGCCAGAAATGATCACCCAATCTAAATGAATTGGTACGAAAATGATATAAATGTATTTAAACCCAAGCCTGCTGTGAATCGCCACATTAAAAAAAATACTAACTCTCTCACTTTTTATGAATTTGTGTGGTGAGACATTAACGGTCTACTATATTCCGTTATCATGGCTTTGACGGTGTAGTATTTTGTGATAACGGTCTACTAATTTGTTATAGCGTCTTCCAGCAGACTACTAATTCGTTATAACAGTTACTAATCCGTTATAACGCAACTGTAGACCGTTATAACGAGCTACTAGACCATTATAAAGGATTAGTAGACCGTTATAGCGAAACACGAGACCGTAAAAAAACGGATTAGTAGACCGTTATAACGGGTAAGTATACCGTTGTAATGAAATATTAGATAGTTATAACGGATAGTAGACCGTTATTACGGATCAGTGGACCATTATAACGGATTATTAGCTGTTATAACGAAATAATAGACTGTTATAGCAGGATAGTAGACCGTTATAATGAAATACTATAGATCGCTAAAACGGACCGTTATAACGGATCAGTATACATTTATAACAAAATACTAGACCATTGTAAAGGAATAGTAGACTGTTATAACGAAATAGTTGACCGTTATAAATAAATAATGTACCGTTAAAACAGAATAGTAAACCATTATAACAAAATAGTATAAAGTTCGGGGTTCGTTCTTCCGGTCTCGGCGGCTTGGAAGAAACAAAAATGTTTCTTCCCCATCCACTAGTAAAACTCGGTATCGTAGAGAGCCTCCGTGACCGAGAGGTAGCTTGCTCGGCCTCAGACCTCCAGAGTTGGAATTTCGAATCCTGTGTCTGGAGGGCAGTGTCATCTCACTCATCTCACCATCTTCAGGAGGTTCTCCTGGCCCGATTTAGCCTGTATCTGCACAAAAGTGGCCTAAAGCCCGATTCATTTCATTTCTCCAGACTGATCAAGAAAATCGCCTTCTGTTTTCCAGAGAGCCTTATTCAAATGCAAACAACCGAACATCATTTGGTTTTCATCATAGATTTCTAGCCACTGTCATTGGGTGGATTTAACAACGGCAAATAATGGCTGATCATCAGCGACAACAGCCAGCTACCCAGGATTAAGATAATGTTACGTTATGCCCATCCCATGTCTAATCATAGCCACAAATGCAGCTTTTTTTTCAAAGGGACAATAGTCAATAGGTTGTTTTTTTCAAATGCATGAAAAAGGTTCATGCTATATAGTGTCTCTAGTTTCAAGTTATATAGAACATAGACAAATTGTTTTCGCCCCACAGTTTCTTTTTCGATGGCATTATCAAAACCCTTATTGATATTATGCGTTCTGTGCGTGGTACATGCACGTAGCGCTCTGGGAGACAAAGTCGGCCTATCAAGTAATAGGGGCCTACACTCGCGGCTTATTGTCTCGTGGAATAATACCAAACATCAAGCACTCAACAGTAAAGGGAACTAAAAAAATACTCATTCTAGTGCTAAGAGGGACGTGGCACAATGGTACAATGGGTAGAACGTGGCGTTTTGCATTAGCCGTTGATTGCCGTGAGAGTTCGCCTACCCACTTGATGTAGGATTTGCAGAGAAATGTCACGGCTCTCTCAACGCTGGGACATGTTGTGTCCTTGGGCAATGTACTTCGCCTTCATGTGCTTCGCTTCACTTCACTCAGGTGTAAATGAGTACATGCTCTAATTATTTGGTAGGACATATATGACAATGTGTACGAGAAGTTCGTAGCGCCGAAGTGGTTGCAGTCCTGTATGCTCCAAAAGGGAGTTTCCATGATACATGAATGAACACGTCCAGTGACCAGGGGTATTGTCTGTGAATCGAGCAGAGCATTGTATGTGCGCTCTAAAAGAACTACCATTATAATTATTATGAATATACCCTTTTACAGAGTCATGAAAGGGTCATAGCTAATTGATATACAATGTTACAAATGATTGTCAATTATTTTCCCACTTCTCGTAAGTGTGTGAATATTGCTTTATTATTGGAAATCAATAACATGATTATGATTAGAAATCGTTGAACAGGTTTAAGATGCTTGTGCATCCTATTACTGTACATTTTGGAAATATCCAGACAATTTGAAGGAATGAAGAAGACTAAGCCTACGGTAGGCTATTCACACCATCAAACCGTTATTGACATTCATCGTGAAAAATCTCAATCTCAATCGTTTTTTATGATTATTTTTACTAACCCAAGCTCAAGCAGTGGGCGAACGTGTATACCATAAAAAGTAGATTTGAAAAAAAAACTTTCGCTTTTAATGAAGGACACCCGAACTTCAATTATTTGTTTGAAATCGTTGTCGTCTTCTCTACATTCTGCTCAATATAAACCTTTGTGGTAGTTTCTGAATGCTTGCAAACTTAATTTATACTGAGATTCACGTCACCAGTTGCCATTCTGGGCAATAATGATGTGTCTTGGAGGTTGGTATGTGTCCTCAAATATAAAGTTGAACAATTTAGTATACTTTTGAGAATGTGCGTGTACGTCCCGGGAGGGGGGGGGGGGGGTTGGTGGGTGCCTCCGGCATGTTCAAAACCTGACTCTGTCGCAATTCGCCTCATGCGTAAAAAGCCACCCTGTCCCAATTTTGAAATTACCGCGGAATTTAATTGATTGGTTTATGGTGCAATTACTACCAATATGCTTTATGTTTTATGATACTCCAATGTATGGAAGTGTACGGAATGCATGTATGGCTACACACTCATTAGTCCTCAAATCTGTGTTGACTATATGACCACAACATCTTCAATATTAACTAGTTATTATTCATTACAGGGATAACATATCCACCAAGGATACTGTGACATGTAAAAAAACATAAACCAGTTTCACATTCGAAACCAGCTGAGAAGGTTCATGGGTTAAGTGGCTCACCAATTACATTTTGAATGTTCCATGTCGCCAATGGACAACTCTCGCTTTAAGGTGCTAGATATTGCTTAGCGTTATCTGGGAGTAGTTTAGATGGACTCACAGACCATACAACTAGATTTATTGCAACAGCAAATTGATATAAAATTGGAAAATGTACACAACTTCTCAAATCTGCCCATACACCGGCAGCCATTTTGTACGTAGTCTTGAATAACTAAAAAACAAATTAATCGACCAGTAAGAGTGCCTTTAATATAGCTATATTACTGAGACTAATATACATCACCAATAATACTAAATTACTTGATTATAAATAATAATGCTGTTCCAATAGAGATACAGACAGACAGACAGACAGAATTTGTATTGACGTAAAAAGTCCTCATGGACTTATTTGTCATAGAAAAACATACAATATAATACAATTCAATAATATAAAACATTAACATTATTTTAAAATACAAATAAACAAGCCGATAAAAACAATGGTGATTCTTATTGTAAAATAATATCCACAAATAATTAATAACAAATATAAAGCAGCAAAATAATTTTAAAATACAGATAAATAAGGCGATAAAAGCAATAATTGTTCTGACCGTACAACTATTATCACAACCAATAATTATTAACAACTATAAAACATTAACATTTTTTAAAATACTGGTAAACAAGCAAATAGAGAAAATACAACTATTATAATAATTAATAATATAAAAAGGTTAGGTAATTTTTTTAAAACACAACTTGATATATTTTGCTAACATGTTGAGTACAGTAAAATTGTTACTGTTTAACAACAGTATACATTTTTTTTCAGCAGTTTCACCATGGAAATTAGAAATAAACAAATTAATATTACTAAAAAATAAAGTTCTTTCTGTATTAAAATATGGGCACGTTATTAAAAAGTGAACTTCATCATCAATTTCTGACTCACATCTTAAACAAATTCTATCTTTTATTGGCAGATTTTCATGTCTCCCTGTTTCAATTCTTAAACAATGTGACGATAAACGTAACTTAGCCATAGCTGTTATGTCTTTAATATTAGTCAAAAATAATAAATAATGTTCGATATTAAATGATTTTTTAAAAGTAATATAAGTACGTAACTTGGGGGCGCTGGTTGCTGCTTGACGCCAGATGTTTATGTAATCATTTTTAATGGTAATTTCAATATCTTTCATAAAACGTTTACTGTTTTCTATGCGTTGTTCCCGCCAAGTATCTTGAAGACCAATGCTACATAAAAGCTGTTTGACATGAGTTACCCAGTTAACTTTGCCTGATCGATCGAAATGAATTAAAGATTTATAACAATGCCTCAATGGGCTACGGGACGAAGAGTTCAGTATGTGACACCAATATTTTAAAGTCATTATTTTTTGAAGTATAAAAATGGGAAATTGTCCTGTTTCCCCATAGACACCTGGCGAAGAAGTGTGGCGACTTACGCCCAACATTAGTTTAAGGTATTTTAATTGTACTTGTTCAATTGCTTTTGTTTCTTTATCGTTATACATAAGCTCGCTGCAGTACATTAAAATCGGCAATATTTGAACATTTAACGCTTTTAATGAAATTTTAGGTGGCAATTTACCGACACTAGCAGAACTGTTATGTCGTATGGCGAAGATTGATTTTGATGTTTTATCAGCAAGATATTCGTAATTTGAGGCAAACATGTTCTTATTATTTGAGCACCACAATCCAAGGTATTTATATTTTTCTATGATTTTGATGTTTTGATCCCCATAGGTAAATGAACAATTTGCTTTTGCAGCTGAAGGGTTATAAATTACTACATTGGTTTTTGGCAAGCTGACAATCAAGTGCCATAGTTTACAGTAAAGATAGAAACAATTTAGTTGCTTTTGTAGACCAATTGCAGATTGTGAGAAAAAATTAAATCGTCTGCAAATAATAAATACATTATTATTTCTCTGTCGATTTTTACACCACACTGTGGATCTAAATACTCATTTAGGTCACTTAAAAATTCATTAAATAGCCTAGGGCTTAGAACACCTCCTTGTAATACACCATATGTACTTTCAAACGGTAGTGTAATTTTTTTATTCCACGCAATTCTCATTTTTGATTTCGAGTACATATTTTTTATTATATTTAAAAACTTTCCATAAATATTTATTTTGGCTAGCTTGTGAAAAAGTGCCGATCTGTCAATATAGTCAAATGCCTTTGTCAGATCTATATAGCATACATAAAGTGTTTTTTTATACTTTTTGGAATGCTCTACGAGTGAATAAAGAATAGAAATGTTGTCTGATGTTCTACAATTTGCCTTGAAACCAGCCTGGAACTGGTCATTATCACAACACACTTCGTTTTTGCACGTCAAGCGGTTTTCTAAAACAATTTCAAATAATTTTCCTAAGGCTGGTAAGACTATAACTTGGCGGTAGTTTTCAGGGTTTAGTTTATCACCTTTTTTGTGAATAGGAGTAATTAGTCCGCTAACCCACGTGTCTGGATAAACGCCAGACTCAAAGATAGAATTAAATAAAATTTCCAAAAAAGGCATCAAATAATTTTTGCCTTCAGTGATTAGTTCTACAGGAAATCCGTCTATACCTGCAGTTTTACCTTTCTTAACCTTTCTCAATGCAAAATAAATCTCATTGTTTGTTATTTTACCGTTTAAAATCTCGTCTGCCACTATTGTATCTTCTTTATTTATCGAAATAGATTCATTTGTAACACTTTTTTGAATACTGGACATGAATTCATAGTCAAACATTTGTAGGGTCGGAGGTCTAGATTGCTTTAAAAAACAGTCATAAAATTCCATTAAAAAAATTTCAGGCATAGGAGTGTTATTTTTATGCTTCATCTTTTTCCATATTTTCCAGTATTCATTTGGGTTTTTCGTTATACAGTTTTGCAGTTTATCAACATAAAATTTAACTTGTTCACGCTTTTTTCGCTGTATTAACGTTTTATAGTCTTTGTACATGTCATGATATTGTTTGCACTGAGAAAAGCGCGTGAGATCATTGTCTTTTGCAAATTTATTACATGTGCGTTTTAATTCTTTGCATTCACTATCAAACCAGGCATTATTGGGAAAAGTGGTTGATTTTATAATATTTCTATTTCTAGATATTTTTTTAAAACATGCATCAGCAACTGTTGTCATCAGATTATGTAACAGGTCTAATAGCATATTGCTATCAGCAAAATTTGCAGCTAAATCATAAAATTCCGCGTAGAATTCACTACATATGTCACTGCACAAAAAATCCTGGTAACACTTAGAATTATCTGTATCGAATAGATAAGTGTAGAGCTGACGTTTATCTGTTACACGAATTGTCTCAACTGGATCAATATTTTCTTTAAAATTAAGGCAAAACAAGGAAAATAAAAGTGGACAATGATCTGAATCAACTGATAACTGTCCAATTTTAAAATCTCGTAATAAGTTTACAGATAATTGTGACATCAACAAATAGTCAACAGTACTCTTACCCATTCTGTTATGGTAGGTGTATGACCCTTTTTGCTTATCTGCATAATATCTACCATTGATTAAAAATACACCACTGCCAATACAAGTCTCTACGAGGCGTTTACCATAAGTATTAATACGAGTGTCCATGTTATATCTATTATATCGTGTGGCGCCAGGATAGCTCATTGGTAGCGTGGTCGACTCAGAGCCTGGGGGTGCCGGGTTCGAGTCCCGCTGCGGCCGATATCTTTCCTTGGTGCACACATATGCAGTGACCCAAAACTGTTCAAATTCATGGGATAATAATGACAACCGAACGCATAACCGATTCGCACCGCATAAAAAACGTAGAAAAAATAAAGAAATAAAAATGACCAATATGTCAATGTTGACATGTAAACGGTCAATAAAACCTTTTTTATACAAATATGTTGAAGAACTGTGATAGCATTTTGTAGTAGCTGGTCAAAGAGGCTGATAATTTATTCGCCCACATATGTTGAAGAACTGTGAAAGCATTTTGTAGTAGCTGGACAAAGAGGCTGAAAAATTATTCGCCCACATACCCTTGCCCTATGCGACCTCATTGCATGGTCACACAAGGTTGCAACTCTCCTATTCTGGCCACCATCAGCACAATAGTTGTATGGCAATCTTCACTGCATATGGTACTGCTTCAACGGCGCAGAAAATTCCAATGAAATTGTGTCCCTGATCAGCTGCAGACGTTTTAGGCACTGTATATGCAGACCACGATAACAAGCAATCTTGTCTGGTATGCATTCAAACCTCATATGCCTACCTCCAGTTTACGAATACACAGCCGATCTAAATCAACGCGGCCAGCTATTTTTGACAGATGGAGTATGAAAGTTGCTAATAAGCACAGCTTTCTCTATCTGTCAGCTTCACCACAGAGAAGGAGAAGTTATTAATAAAGACCATCAATGTGGTATCAACATTTCCAACTCCTCTAACATTACAGGAGAAAAAAATAGTGACAGTAGCATCATGCCATGCGAATCTTTAGACACCAGTCCAGATACAAAACAGAGTCGGCAGAAGCAACAGTCACTGCTTTTGAAAACCGTTAGTTCCAACAACATTCCTCGCTTTCAAGCTCTTGGTGTATGTACAGCGTTATGTTCAACACATGAAACATGTTAAATATCCAATGACTCGTTGAAAAGGCTTCTGAGAACTTTGCTTGTCGTTTGTAGATTGAGTGTGTCCCATTGGATCTTCTGACGGCATAACAAGATTGACATTTGGGATTAGAAAACAAATTATCATTCAGACCTCAGTAACAAGAATCGTCTCTAAGATAGTTTTCTCACAAGAGTCGTATATACACTATCATTAGATATAAATACATCACCCTCCCAACATCAATTGATTGTCGTTGACATACCAGTGCATGCATTGAAGCACCTGTATATTCGTACAAGTTACATGTATCACTGATAATGTTTGTGATCCGGTATGTGTATGGTGACATCGTTACCAGGGGGATACACTGACAATAAGTGGTTTACTCAGAAAAAAAATCACACTTGCTTTCCCCAAACTAGAATGGTAGGCAAGCAGTGATATGTATTTCACATGCAATGACATGTCACAGATACTTACGTGTGATACATCATCAAATGATCTGTTCAACCTTCCCTCAACCAGCGATCAAAAGTTAATTAATAGAGAAAGGTTTTGTATACTGTATCCGCCCAGGACACTGTTAAATGTAAAAAACACAAATCAGGTTTACACCTGGAAAACATCTGGGAATGTTTATGGGCCAAGATTCACCAATTACATTTTGGATGTTTTATGTCGCCAAATAAAAACTCTGATGTTAAGATGTTTAATATTGCTCAAAATTGTCTGGGAGTAGTTCAGATGGACTCACAGACCATAAAACTATTTGAAATGATGGTTTACAAGAAGACGAAAATTGTACTATACTTGAAGAATTTGCACAATTTCTTAAATCTGACCATACACTGGCAGCCATCTTGGACGCCATCTTGAATAACTAAAATTCAAAATAATTGACTAATAAGCGTGACTTCACTATAACTATATTACAGACACCAATACATCACAAAGTCTCTTTTTATAATGGGGTTAAATATATATAAAATAGTTGGGGGTGGTCTATATAGATTTACTGATCACGAAACTATTGAAACGGTGTATTACAAAAGAGAATCGAGCTAAAATCGATCAATTCAAGCTATTTATCAAATATGACTATACGCCGGCGGCCATCATGTACGCCATCTTGAATATGTCCGAGTGCTTGAGGAGGATTTCCTAGAACGCTTACTATGTTAATCTTAATACATTTAGTGTTGTTTCATAAAACAATCAGCTCGTTATGGGCACTCTAAGTTTCTTCCTTTTCGAAATATTGCTGAATATTGGTCCCAAGTAGCGGCCATTTGGCGGCCAAAACTGGACGTACCAACTTGCTTCCAATAGGCCTACAGCAAGATCTTAACTATTCGTGTGCCAAAATTCACAATTTCATCCAGAAGTACATACTTCGTCTCATATATTGACTTGAGAGCCCACACTACTCCCCTGAAGTTAGCTGCTTACGATTAAAAGTCACGCTTTAAAGATTTGTGAGCACATACAAAACACTGGCGCACCTGGAGCACCATCTAATTGCCACCCTTTAAGGCTTATATCATTGATGATAATACTATGTTTAAACAAAACACTACCACATCAATTAATTTTCCAGCTCAACCAGATATACACAAGTATTATATGTTGTATGTGCTAAATTTTAAATGCAAGCTTAGTAAAATATTGGACTGAATATAAACGCTAATAGTACTAAACGTTGACGTTTTGTACTCAAATGGTAGAATGGCCGTATTGGCATTTTATTGATCAAAGACAGGAAACAAGAGCATTGCACATTTTTAACGTGTCTCTCCAAATTCATATTCCAGGAACATTAGCCTGATACTAAACCATATGGTGGAATAAATTCGTAACAAGATTTTTTTTTTTCAGGATCCACACAGAAAATAGTCCAGAAAACATATTGAAAGTCCCCAAAAAGCCCAGTTCGGGAAAGTACTATAATTCAAAATGTTTTGAATGAGCAGAATTTGTTAAATACATGCATATCATTAGTTACACAAAGTATCCCAGAAAACATGAGACATCGACCCAATGTTAGACCAATGTTGGCTCACCGTCTTCGACAATGATCTAACATTGGACCAACATTGGGTCGATGTCTCATGTTTGCTGAGATGCTAATCAGCGTATATTTGTCTGTGTAAATGAAGAAGAGAGTCGAAATATATTTGTTTTAGGCTAAATAGGCTAAAATTCAAGATAGCCGACAAAATGCAGTTTGTATTAAGCAGAACGTGTTTGATACGTATACATATGTGTATGCGCATGGTCTCATTGATGGCACAAAGTATGTAATTAACGTACATTTGTCAGTGTGGATGAAGAAGAGATTAAAATTATCTGTTGTTTGTTTAAGGTGGATGTTTTAGGTAAAATAGTATAAAATTGTCAATTTTTATTAGAAAAAAAAAGAATTTTCGATAATTTCTAAATTTATGTTGACCTTACAAAAATATTTTTGTTATCAATCAACTGGGTTCAAGAGTCAGTGTTTTACAGACAGAGGCTAAATAAAATATTGCGAATGTAAATTTACCTATTATTACCAGTAGTTAAAGCAGCAATTATTTTAATTTATCTTATTGATTTAACAACATCTATAATAATAGGCTATGTACACACCAGAATAACAACCTTTAGTTGCAGGTGGGCTTTTAGGTATGGGATGAAATTTGATCTCAAGCTCTGCGCTTCACCTGCTATCCCTGATCGAAGGCCCATACCCAAGCAAATGGCATGTTTTTCTTTTAGCTTTGTTACATCTTTTTGGGTGTTTGAATGAGTGAAGGCAAAATTCCAATAGATTACAACTTTTAGAAACATCCGTTAGCAACATAATGAGGTTTCGAAAAAGACGAATTATGACAAAATCACATTACATTACATTTTTGTCTTTTAGATCCACCCGTTTTAAATGGGGTGGCCATGTGTGACAGGAACGTGACATCCAATCACTGATTTGATTATTTCCTTTAAAAGATAGTTTTTTTTATAATTTACTAGCCGTAATCTATGAGAGAAAGTTCTTAGCTCGTATTAGGATAAGTATGTAAGGTTTCAGATTATAACATCGTCAAAATCGTTGCTAGTTTAATTACAATGTCATCGAAAAATCACTGCTTAATGGTACTTTCCCAACGGGTCTCACATTTCAAAAAACGAAGGGTCAACACTACCAAACTTTGGACAATTGACATGTTTTACACCTTTGCGGGACATCGTATACATCGCCAAAATACACAGGTAATATTCATGGGTACTGACAAAAAGAAAGGGATTGTCCTCGTGTTAGTCATTTCAAAGAAAAAACAAATCAACATCGGACCCTTCATCTAGACCCTCAGCGGTTTGGTCAAAAGCATTAGAAGAAAAGGATGGTTGTTAGAAATTGCATGAACATTCCGAAATACACACTTACCGAGTACATATTTTTCAAATGGAGGGTGGGGAAACATGATATAGATTTACGATTATATAAGCCTATATAACACAATTTTAAACTTTAAAGGCACTTCGGTATGGGCCTTCAAGCATACCTATATTGTATCTCACATCATATCGAATGATGTACTAATCTAAATGGTTGATACTTATTTAAAGCAGATATGCAAATATTTCCAAAAAATATAGACCATCCATATTATTACTTTGTGTCTTTTTCCATATTTCAATACAATTTAAGCCCATTATTACTACTTTTGAAAAAGGATTGTCTATAAACAACCACCCTTGGGCTACAGGAAAAGTAACCATTCAAGACCGGTGGCTGTTCATAGGAGGTTCATTCAGTGGCGGATCCAGAGCCCCCCCCCCCCCCCCCTCGTACACGGTTCCAAACCTGTGGGGTGTATAAATTAGTGTATACAAAAGTGGTCCAGCGGTTTAGCTACCCATAAGAGTGGCTGCTCTTTCTATGCAGGAAATGATATGACATGCATGTGTTTTATACGTATTTAAATAGGAGTTGTTACCTTCTCACCAGTATATTTTTCATTATCATATATGTTAAACTCACAAGAACAAATTTAATACACATCTTATTTGTGGAAAGTAAAGGAGGCATTGGATTCAATAATCATTATTATTTTATTATTAATTATTATTATTTTATTTTGTGTGTGTGTATAAGTAGATGCGCCAATATCTAGCGCTTTGAAATTGCGTTTATTCAGTGTATTATTATTATTTGTGCAATAAATAAACAGCCACAAACACATGCAGTTTACAGAGTGCCTGCCTTTGAGTCCTATGTTACACGTGATTAGTGTTTGACTACAATTATACAAAATGTAAAAATATGATAATTTGACAGATACATAAATATTTTATATTTACACAAACATGTTTCATAAAAGATTTACAAACTCAGTCAAAGAGTTGTGATATAGATAAAATAAAGTGCTGAACATAATATATCTCTCCTCTTTGAGTTAAGGTTTCTTAGTATGATAGAAGTGTATGATAATTGGAGACTAGAAATATTTAATCTCGGATCATCTAATCCTATAATAGAGAGTTATCACAATGTAGCACAAGACATGGCCGCCCTATGTCAATAATTATTGTTACTATGATGTACTTTGAAGTGGCACTATTATCTGCCAAATAATAATACAATTTGGATACACCAGTCTACGGTATATGAGTACGAGTGTGCTTCAATAATGTATTTTATTATATACGAAGAGGTTTGCCACTTTTTTTTGCCACTCTACATGCCTTTATTACATCACGGCTGGATCATGGCAATGTGATCCTATTATATGTGACATACCTGCATATCAGTTGTTGAGACTTGATCACATAACATCAGCTTGCCAAGATGAACTGATTTGAAAATATTGCCAGAATTCCTAAGTTAAATATGTCTGGATTATTTTGGAATAATAAATGTTCCTGCATATGAGCGTGTTTTCTTAATTGTGAATTTAAATCACTTACACCTTTTAGCTTTTTTGCAGTTGCGTACTTTCGTTGTTTCGTACTTTTGTTGTTTCACAGTTTCAAATTTTTGTTGTTTTGTACTTTCGCTGTTTCGTAGTCTCGCACTTTCTTGTTTCCTTCGTTGTTTCGTACATACATTGTTTCGTACGCTCATTGTTTCGTACTTTCGTTGTTTCGCAGTTTCGTTATTTCGCAAGATCGTTGTTTCACACTTTCGTTGTTTCGCAGTTTTCTTATTTTGCACTTTCGTTCTATCGTACTTTCGTTGTTTTGTACTTTCGTTGTTTCGCATTTTCGTTGTTTCGCACTTTCGTTGTTTTTGCGCTTTCTTTGTTTCACTTTAAAAAAGTACGAAACAAGGGATAACACTTGTGTAATCAAATCCTAGGCTATATTGGGCTTAACCAAAATCTGAAGAAAGAGAACGCCGAGTCGGGGGGGTGGGGGGCGGGGGGGTGACATTCCAGACACCATTTCTAAATTCTCCTGATTTAAAATAAAAAACGGGTTCCACCCTATCGCCAACCCTGGATCCGTCATTTACGTCATAACATGAGCTATGTACTGGGAATACATGTACATTTACATATATATACAGTCTGTTATGTTTTCTGTGCATTTTTATGAACATAACTATTAGACCGGCTTCAGATTTTTTGTTTTCATTAATCCATATGATGTGTGCGGGGCGGGGGCTCTAGGGTAGTGGTTAGCCCCGCTGCCTTTCACGCCAGAGCTCAGGGTTCGGTTCCCGGTCTCGGCGGTTTGAAAAAAAACAAAAAATGTTTCTTCCCCGTCCACGTGTGAAAGTCAATAATGTGGGGAGCCTCCGTGACCGAGAGGTAGCGTACTCGGCCTCAGACCGTCAGGGCTCGAATTTCGAATTCTGTGTCTAGAGGACAGTGTCATCTCAATCATCTCTCCATCCTCAGGAGGTTCTCCTGACCCAGTTTAGCCTATATGTGCACAAAGGTGGCCTAAAGCCCGATTCATTTCATTTGTATGATGTGTGCAAACATAACAATTCAGGTAAACGTGCATATGTGGCAGCGTTTGGCTAAAATGGGCTAATATATTCAAAATGGCCGCCAAATTATCAATTGTGAATACATTATATATTGGCCATTGACATTCATTGATATATGACTGAAGCCATAATATACCCTTGTCAAACTTGCATCAACATGTTCTTATTATAACAGACAAAAAAACAAAATAGCTGCTGAAATAAGGACAAAATGGCGGCCAAAATGGCTGAATTGGAGGACAAAAGTGTACTGGCTATATTATGGCTGTCGGTAAGGTATCACCCGGAAGGATAATTCAGGCCACTATTATTTTAACATAGCTGGACTACTCAGAAGCCAGAATCAACCTGTTGATCAGGTAAACTGCCGCTGCTTTACTGAAATATGGCCAAAAATGTACATTACCTATGTGCGATTTTGAGAAATCGAGCGTATTACACATTTTCACCCACCGAGTAGGCCTAGTCAAATTTCGAGCTATATCAATATATTTAATATAAATATAAAGCTACTGACACAGGCGTTCACATGGATTTAAAATATTTTGTGTCCGATCATTGACAAATGCACAAGATAGCTTAAAGTTGGTATTTTACCCCTTAATTTCACTTATTTTTCAAACTTTTTTCATCAAATAGTCAAAATAATTTTCTCTCAGCTGATTTTTGTGAGGTTTAAATGTTTTTGTTATAATTCAAACATGTTCTAGAACTATTGCTTACTTTAAATAAACTCATTTGGAATAAAAATAATGAGTGATGTGAACATATTACACGCGTTTTTCTTCAGGCTTGGGAAAATTGACTGTGACTTACATTTTTGCCCAATGAGTTGTCAAATTTTGCGCTATGTCAAAATCTTTGATATCAATGCAAAACTACTGGCACCGGCATTCACATAGATGTTAAATATATTGTGGCTCTTTAAGTTTGTATTTTAACCCTTAATTTTACCTATTTTTAATACGTTATTAGTAAATAGTCAAAATACTTTTCTCTCAGCTAATTTGTGTATGGTATAAATGATTAATGTTGATTCAAACATATTTTAGAACTATTGTTCAATTGAAATAAACATATTTTGAATGAGTTATGTGAGCATATTACATGTTTTTCGTTTAGACTTAATATGTGCCCGCTTTTCTTCAGGCTCGGAAAAATTGACCATACCTCACATTATTGCCCACTGAGTAGTCACTTTTTGGGTTATATCAATATATTCAACATCAATAGAAATCTACTGACACAGGCTTTCACATGGATGTAG
Organism: Flabesymbios commensalis; assembly: GCA_964017125.1. NCBI lineage: Eukaryota > Metazoa > Annelida > Polychaeta > Terebellida > Flabelligeridae > Flabesymbios > Flabesymbios commensalis. The sequence goes on from OZ024913.1 coordinate 59,014,174, forward strand.
TTATGTTAGCATATTACATGTTTTTTTGTTTAGACTTAATATGTGCTCGCTTTTCTTCAGGCTCGGGAAAATTGACCATATCTCACATTATTGCCCACTTAATAGTCAAATTTTGAGTTATATCAATATATTTAATATCAATGGAAATCTACTGACACATGCTTTCACATGGATGTAAAATATGTTGTGTCCGATCATTGACAAATGCACAAGAGAGCTTTAAGTTGGTATGAATTTTAACTATTTGCCATACTTTTCCAGTAAGTAGTCAAAATACTTTTCTCTCGGAAGATTTGTGTATGTAATAATATAAAATCACGTTCTTCATCCGTCTCGATGTAAACGACCTCTCCGACTAACTATAGCTGACACATGAGTTCTTTGAGATGACCATCACTCGCCAACATATTTATTCAGTTAGTAGTCAAAATACTTTTCTCTCAGCAGATTTTTGTAGGTAATAAACGTTTATTTTTAATTAAAACTGTTGTAGAACTTTGTTGACTTAAAATAAACCTATTTGGAATAAAAACTAATAAACTTTTTTAACATGTTACACATTTTTTCGTTTGGACCTCAAATTTGCGCACTTTTTTCCGGCACGGGAAAATCAACAGTGTTTCACATTTCTGCCCAATGAGTACCAAAATTTTAAAAATGTACAACATGTTTGATATGAGTTGAAAGTTACTATCAAGGACTTTAACTTGGATAAATACCACTTTAATTCTGGTAAACACGAAATGTACAACAAAGTGCTAAGATTGTATTTTATCCCTCCATTTGAACAATTTACAACGTTTTTTAAAATTCAATTTACAACTTTTTTTAGCGAATACCAACAGGACTTCTCTCTCAAGTTATTTCAGCCACTACAAAGATCATAGCCACTGAAGAATTGATGACAGCCACTTTGAAAAATATCTAAGCCACTACAATAGTGATCTTGACCACTGAAGAAGTGAGCACAGCCACTTTAAAAATTATCTCAGCCACTACAAACGTTATCTTGGCCACTGAAGAAGTGATCACAGCCACTTTCAAAGTTATCTCAGCCACTACAACATTGAATCTTGGCCACTAAAAAACTGTTGTCAGCCACTGAAAAAGTTATTTAAGCCTTTACAAAGTGATCTTAGTCATTGAAGAAGTGGTCATATCCACTTTAAAAATTATCTAAGCCACTAAAAAAGTGATCTTGACCACAAAAGAAGTGATTACAACCGTTTTAAAAGTTATCTCAGCCCCTTCTTTAGTGATAATTTTTAAAGTGGCTGTGATCAGTTCTTCAGTGGCCAAGATCAGTTTGTTTGTGGCCAAGATCACCTTTGTGGTTGCTGAAATAACTTTTAAAGTGACTGTGATGGCTTCTTTGGTGATCTAGATCACTCTTGCAGTGTCCGAGGGGCTAAAATGAGATTGTTAGTGACCAAGATCACTTTTGCAGCGGCTGAGATAACTTTCAAAGAGGCTGTGATCACTTCTTCATTGGCCAATATCACGTTTGTAGTGGCTGAGATAACGTTTAAAGTCGCTGTGATCACTTCTTCACTGGCCAAGGTCACTTTTGTAGTGGCTGAGAGAACTTTCAAAGTGTCTGTGATGACTTATTAAGTGGTCAATATCACTTTTGAAAAATGACTCCAAAGTATGCTCTGTTGTACATTTCGTATTTAACAGAAATAAAATATTATATGTCCACGTTAAAGCCCTTGATAGTAAATTTCAATTGATATCAAAGATTTTAATACATTTTTAAATTTGGGTACTAATTGGGCAAAAATGTGAAACACTGTCAATTTTCCAAAAGATAAGTGTGAAAATGTTAAGTCCAACCTGTATGTATTATGTTCGAATAACTCATATTTTTTATTTCAAATGGGTTTATTTGAAATAAACAATAGTTCTAGAATGTTTGAATCAAAACTAAACATTTAAACCATACAAAAAGCAGCAGAGGGAAAATATTATGACTATTCACTTGAAAAATAGGTGAAATTAAGGGTTAAAATACCAACTTAAAGCTTTCTTTTGCTTTTGTCAATAATCAGACACAAAATATTTTACATCCATGTGAGGGCCGGTGCCAGTAGCTTTCTATTGATATCAAATATACTGATATATATTTATATATATAAATATAAATTGACTACTCATCGGGCAAAAATGTTAGATACAGTCGATTTTCCCGAGCCTAAAGAAAAGCGCGCCGATTTTTACGTCCAACCAAAAAAGTGTGTAATATGTTCACATTACTCATTATTTTTTATCCCAAATGGGTTTATTTAAGGAAAACAATAGTTCTAAAACATTTTTGAATCAAAACTAAATATTAATACCTTACAAAAATCGGCTGAGAGAAAAGTATTTTGACTATTTACAGGAAAAGTATGAAAAATAGGTAAAATTAAGAGTAAATACCAACTTAAAGCTCTCTTGTGCATTTGTCTATGATCTGACGCCTGTGTCAGTAGCTTTATATTGATAATAAATATATTTATATAGCTCAAAATTTGACTACTCAGTGTTCGAATATGTGTAATACGCTCAATTTCTCAAAATCGCACATAGGTAATGTACATTTTTGGCCATATTTCAGTAAAGCAGCGGCAGTTACCTGATTAACATGTTGATTCTGGCCTCTGACTAGTCCAGCTATGTGAAAATATTAGTGACCTAAATTCCCCATCCTGGTGACACCTTACCGACAGCCATAATATAGCCAGTACACATTTTTCCCTCCAATTTTAGCCATTTTGTCCGTCATTTTGTCCGTATTTCAGCAACTATTTTTTGGTCTGTTATAATAAAAACATGTTGATGCAAGTTTGACAAGGGTATATTATGGTTTCAGTCAATATATTAATACATGTTTATGGCCAATATATCATTTTTTCACAAATTTGATAATTTGGCGGCCATTTTAGCCTATTTCAGCCAAACGCAGCCGGAGATGCACGTTTACCCGAATTGTTATGTTCGCACATGTCATTAGGATTCAAAAACAACTTATGTCATTAATGTCCAATCTAGGTGGCACCTTGCTCCATCTGAAGCCGGTCTATATTTAAGTGTCAGTCAGTCAAATGACATTGTAAACATTGCCAATATTTGACAGCGTCAATTCGCGCTCCCACTCATTGGAGTTGGGTTAGTTGACCTTAGTAGTACTTACAAACAAACATCATGTGGATGATAGCTCATATAGATGGATATCGCGTATGAGAGTCATCAATTATATCTGATTTACACCATTGATGTCCTGTATCCATTAACTAAAAGCCACTGTATGTAACTTGTAAATATTGGCTCCTCTATTAATCATTATCACGCAGAAGAACAAATAATTGGGTCGATACTGGGCCACTATCACGCAACGATAACTCTGTTTTGAGACATCGTTTTAATGTAGGCCGGATATGTTTGTGATGTCGTAGTTTTTTTCATGTGAATAATTTTTTTTGTCCGAGCAAGTAATAATAGAAACATACTGTATTGAACACATACAAGCAGAGACAAACAAAACGACAAGCATCGCAAACCATTTACATTCAGTCAATAACAACCAAACTCTGGTACAATGCACCATTACTGCAGATCGATCGTGTCGTGTTATCCACCACTCCGCTCATTTAACACAGAAAACGCACATCATTTTTCCCACAATAGTGGCACCTCTACGTAACTAAATTTTGTTTCGTAGAGCATACACATTCGACCAGGATGGATGAAGGCAATTTACTACAGCAAGGTGACTGGAAGGAATTTGCAGCAAATACAACTCTTCATGGATTCGGAAAAATTGTTAGCAGCAATTCAAATCCTAGACGAAGGTAAATTTATCTAGAAACAGATTATCACTTCAATGTCAATATTATTTTTGTATAATAAGACAAATTCCAAGGTTCCAATACTCCGTCCGGTCGCCAGAGTGTCCGTTTGTCTGGTTATATTGAAGCGTTGAGCTGGCTATCCATTGCGATAACTAAATAGTTACATTCACTGTGGTGGTTGAATTTTGTTAGTAAAGTGTAAATCTACTGTGCGATTGACTGTTGTGGTGACATGATCGTTTTAAGCAACTGTGATTGCAGAATAGTTTTGTGCAAGGTTGGTTGTGCAATTATGGCATATTTTGATGCATGCTGATTGTTGGTTGTTGTACCTGTTTGTTATGTCTCCCCTCTGTACACAGAGGTGGGGACATGTTAGTTTACCTCTGTCCGCTCAGTGTTTCTGTCGCATTCTGTGAGTCTATCTCTTCCATTCATTTCTGTCCAGCGCTTTCCATCGTGCAGGCGGTCAAACACGAGACGTTGACCCAATGCTGGGCTACTGTTGGCCAACAATCTACGACACTGAGCCAACATTATCCCAGTATTGGGTTACCGTGTCGTGTTTGGCGTCACGCTGAATGTGGACCAGCGTCACAGACTGCGAGCCAACATTAACTCAGCTTTGGTTCAAACTATCGTACCGGTACCACCAGCATGTCGTTACCGCCAGCATGAAGTACTGACTAGGGCTGAATGGATACTGGTCAGCACCGGCGACGCTGGCCCAACATTTACCAGACATTGGGCCGGTGTTGGCTTGTACTCGCCGCCAGCAATAAGCACCACCAAGGAAGTTATATAACCTCCTTGGCACCACCAGACCACCATGCTATTGAACGCAGCCCCAACAAACACGAGGCGTTGAACCAGTGCTAGTTTGATGCTGGGCCAGCGTCGCAGACGGTGGGCCAGCATTGGACCAGCATTGATTCAATGTCTCGTGTTTGCTGGGAGTGTTGACAAGCCACAATGTGCTTTGCTCACCGGCGTGGTTCCAAAACAGAATAATAAATTCCGCTTAATACATGGTCTCTACTTTGCACAGGAGCCATTTAATAACATTAATTACAAATGTCATTGACATCTATTAGCTATCAACCTTTATGGTTATGATGCTGGAGGGGAGACATCTTGTTTACAAAAAAAACTAGACCTTTCCAGTTAAAACTAGGGTACCATTAGGTTCTATAATTCTCTTCTTGAATGATTTCGTCGATGCAAGCAACATTTGAAAAACATACATATATTTCTCGACCACACCACAAATCATGTAAAAGTGTATCTGATTTGACTTACCAAACATTTGTAAATACCACCACGCTTGTTTTGCACGCAATTTTACTCATAGTTTTGACAGTTTTTGTACAAGCATGAAATTAAAAATCGCCCAACAAATTAACATCTATTTGCGCAGTATGAAATTTTGATCATGATTGTATGCGTTTGTATATATGTGTAGAGTTATTTCTAAATAATTAAATTATCCAGAAATGTTGTCAAGTTGTCTTATATTATTTCCATACACAAAATTGATGAGTTCCGTCTTTTATTGTTATTTATATGTTATTAGTTATCATTATTATACGTTTTTGAAAAGATGGCCTTAATAAGGCTACTTAATATCTTAACTAGAGGCCCCCTGTTATTAATATTTCTATGACTTCACTTATACGTATTATTTCCAGAGTATATTTTATAAAACATTCACATTATTTATATTATTTCCATTGTAGTATTTGATAATGTAATATAATGATGTAAATAAAATTGTACAATGTCAATGTATTATGATACATTATTTAAATAGTTATCATCTTATGTTGAGCATGGGAATGGTTGATTGTTGTAGTTACTCGGTTGTTGTTATGATTGCAGGTTGTTTTGGTGCATGGTGGTGATTGCTGCCTTAACAGGAGCTGTGATCCTCATGGTGAACATAGTCACTAAGCTGATTGACCCTGGATTGACCACTAACATAGACGTAGAAGCTCCATCTGATGAAGGAATCCCATTTCCTTCTTTCACCATTTGCAACTACAACCAACATAAAAAATCATATGTGGATAAGCATCCAGAGTTCAAATACTACCAGGCCAAGTGGTACCCATACCATCATGCTTTTATATTCACTGACAAAAAAGAGAGGGATGAAATTCTAAAAATGGACATTGATTTGTCCCAGGTGGACATAGATAAACATTTCAGAAATGCTATCCCAACAATGGAAGAAACGCTGTACTTCATTGTCTGGGGCGTATCTCGAGAAGTGAATGTGTCTAAGCATTTTCAACCAGTAGTGACCGACCATGGAATCTGCTACACGTTCACTGGCGATCCTGATGAACCATTCTTCTCACAAGCTACTGGTAAAGCAGATGGCTTCACAATGTATGTCATGTCAAAATCAAACGATTATGCATACAATATGATCAGCAATGGAGCAGAGGGTATACGGGTGAGAGAAATAGCTAATAAATATAGTAACGAAATACACAATCTCATAAATAAGAAAATTCTGAAATGTAAGCTACAAATTAGATAACAAAATAATTTGTAATCACTAGGCCCTATGTTTTTAGATAATGGTACACGAGTTTGGAGAAATGCCAGCTATAGGATCATGTGGTTTACTTGCCAGCCCAGGTACAGAGGTAAACATAGGAGTAAAAAAACAAGTGGTAAGCTGTTGTGAAATCGCAAATTGATAATCATGATAAGCCTGAAACACTGGATCTAGATGCAGCAAATGATGCATTATGTGATGCATTATGGCTAAGTGGCCAGTTTATTTAGATCTCTATTACCTTTTCCGCATGCACTTGTCTCCCTAGCGTTTGTAGACTACATAAAGTTATGTTGATTAGCTAATAAGCACAACTAGCTGGGAAAAAAACAGCCACTAATTGTCTTGTTGCCACTAGACTTCCCTCTCACTTACACAATGAATTATGGCAAAATTCATGTTATTCATGATATCAGCCCTGCTTCTTCAACAAAATTGATGGAAATATATATTGAGTAAAAATTGTGGTCATTTTACTAGTGCCTAACAATCGTGATGCTTGGGGCACTATTCGTCACGAGAACATGGTCTTAATTGCTGGCGCCGCTGTGTAGTTGGGGAGCTCCTGGAGTTTCTCCCTCTTTCAGCTAAGTCTTGGTTTCAATCTGTAGACCACCTCACAAAACATTCTAGGTTCCATCTGTAAAATCAAATTGTTATATATCACCCTGAGACTAATGCTCCAGCTTCGGCATCACATTATCGCAATTACCAAACAGACGCCGATGTCGGATTCATGGACACATCCAGCATGGTCGACTCCGTCGTCAGCTTCAGTGTGTGAGCAGCAATTCAAAGCAACAGTTTGTTTTTGTCGAAGTTTAAGTGGAACGAGCAGAAATATTTTTGTCTATATTATAAAAATAGTTATATTATAGTGATAGTCTTAAAGGTGACTTTTCACCCCTTATATAGTATGAATAATTTTGTGACAAATAAATCAAACTTGCCACAAGATGGGGCACAATTATTGTTTCCTTATATGGGGTGATTGGCTGTCATGTGACCCATGTGAAGGTCACATAATGGGTCACATGATAGCCAATCACTCCATATAAGGAAACAATTGTGCCCCATCTTGTGGCAACTTTGATTTATTCGTCATAAAATTATTCATACTATATAAGGGGTGATAGGTCACCTTTAAATTGGGGGTTGTTATTTGACTGATGTTACTGGCCTCCGTCATGTTCATGGGCGACATCAAAGATTTTGTACAATCTTTTGTGGCATTTATACATGAAAATAATAATTTTAAATCGTTCACCTAATTTGTTGTATCATTTTGTTATACACAGAAAAAACCAGGTCCGGCCCAGCAATGTTTCGATTCCAGCTATCAGACTAATCATCCATTGAAGATAGTGACACGTTATTCCGTTGAGGCATGCCTGGCTGAGTGTAAAGTGGGGTACATGGTGGAACAATGTGGTTGTCGATTATTCAATAGTCCGAGTGAGCACAAAGGATATACATAAACAAATTCACAATATCTAAAAATCCTTAATCAACATCAATGATAAATTGGCTGGTCCCCTTAAGAATGACAAGCGTTGTATAGGCGATAATTCAAATTTAGAACATCATGGATATAATGAATTGATATATTATAGTAATAAAACTTCTAATAACTACCATCACCAGATCATGTAATCTTTGTCATCGTTCACTTGATTACGCAATAATTTTGACCATTTCTGCTACTTTGTTACATGATTTATTCGAACTAATAGAAATAAGAGCATCATCATGACAAACTGGATATTTTTAAATATATTTTTTATTGTCAATACTTACTTGTATATCATTCTCATTTTCTAGACTTGGGAAAAACATGCAGGACTGTTGAGGAGGCACATTGTATAGGCGAGGCCACATGTGAGTATTAATTTTATGCCTAGCATTCTGCATACTAATGGTACCAGGCTTGCAAATTATACAAGGTGGTAACTGCTTACTTTTCAAGTGGGCAGTTAATGCCTTTTTATATAGCATTGCAGAACAGTACTGACTATTAAAAATGTGGTGTAATTTTCTCATAACAGATAACTACAGCATTTATCCTGAGATCAGACGAGGTTGTCAATGTCTGCCTTCATGTGAACGAGTGACATACGACGTGACATTGTCCAGCGCCAAATTTCCCGCTGATCCCTACATAGAGGTCATGAATAACGTGGACAAATGGAAAGATGATCCCGCCTACGAATTTGTTAAGGATGCGGGCAATGGCTGGTGAGATTTGTATTGTATTTATTTATTACCTTTACATCAGTTATTCACTGATACAACATAATGGTGAACATATAATTGCATTGTATCGCTATAGCATATTTCTACATATTTTTTTTGCATCAGTGATAAAACAACACAAAATACGACACAAAAACATGTCACTTAATGTTACTGCTGTGTGGGAGGTATATATTGGGTGACCGGAAATGGCGATTTGCCAAGGGTGAGCGATCATAGTTAGACTCACACTCATTTATTTGTTTTCTACATGGTAATAATATTAGCATAACAAATCATGCATACAAAAAGTAGATAACAGTAAACTTCCACTAAGACTAAATTGTCGCTGGCGTAGAAGGTTGACTGTTAAAATGTTTAATTATACAAATGTATTATAGTATAGATTACTGTAAGTGGTTTTGGAATTGATGTTCATAATAATGTCATAACTTGTGTAGCAATATTTACTCGGCCTCAATTAATTATGCACATATAATCAGATAACTAAAGGATTGTATTCATTAAAGCAAAGCATGTTCCACATTTGCGATACTAGTAGCGATAATAGTAGGTTGCCTATATTAGATTACCATCAACAAATTCAAAAGCACCGAAGAAAGACTGAACTTGTGTTATTTCCATGTCGTTTACTGCCATGTAAAAAAAAAACTGTGTGCAGTATACAACACATTATACCACAAATACCCACCGTCTATAGTGGGGGCTCTTAAGTCAATATATGAGATGAAGTGTGCACTTCTGGATAAAATTGTGAATTTTGGCACACAGATTGTTAAGATCTTCCTGTACAGGAATTTTGATGGAAGCAAGTTGGTACGTCCAGTTTTTGGCCGCCATCTTGGTTTTCAAAATGGCCGCCATATGGGACCTATATTAAGCAATATCTCGAAAAGGAAGACACTTGGAGAGCTCATAACAAGCTGATTTTTTCATAAAGAACCCTAGAGGTATCTAGATTAACATAGTAAATGTTCTAAAAAGTCCTTCTCGAGCACTCTGACATATTCAAGATGGCGTCCAAGATGGCCGCCAGCGTATAGTCATACTTGATAAATAGCGTGAAATGGTCGATTTTAGCTCGATTTCCGTTTGTAATATCCCATATCAAATAGTTTCGTGGTCACTTAAGTAATATAAACTACCACCAGTAATTTTGAAAGCATATTTAACCCTTTTATCCCTAGAGGCTTTTTAGCGAACGCCTCTGTAATCTTTATTGGGACAACATTATTATTTGGTCTGTGAGTCCATCTAAACAACTCTCAGACAACGTTAGGCAATATTTAGCACATTAACATGATAATTTTCAATTAGCGACATAAAATATCCAGAATGTAATTGGTGAATCACTTAGCCCTTAAACCTTTACAGCTGTGTTTCGGGTGTGAAACTGATTTATGTTTTTTTTCGTAGATTGCTAGATTTTAGCTCTATTTTTTTTGTAATGGATCATTTCAAATAGTTTCGTGATCAGTAAATATATATGGACTACCCCCATCTATTTTGAAAATATATTTAACCCTTTTATCCCGAGAGGCTTTTCAGCTAACGCTTTTGTAATCTCTATTGCGACAACTTTATTATTTATAATCGATTAATTCAGTATTAATGAAGTATCGGTGTCAGTAATATAGTTATAGTGAAGTCACACTGATTGGTCGATTAATTTGTATTTTTAGTTATTCAAAATGTGGTCCAAGATGGCTTCCAGTGTATGGGCAGATTAAAGAATTTGTGCAAATTCATCAATTTTAGCTCATTTTTTTTTTTTTGTAATACTTCATTTTGACTAGCTTTATGGTTTGTAAGCTCATCTAAACTACTCCCGGACAATGTTGAGCAATATTTATCACATTGACATGAGAGTTTTAATTTTGGCGACAAAAACACCCAAAAATGTGATTGGTGAACCACATGGCTCATAAACTTTTACAGCTGTTTTCTAGGTGTGAAACTGATTTGTGTTGGACAGATCATTTGATGATATATTCCATGTAAGTGTGATGTTTCCTGAGTGAACCACGTATTGTCAGTGTATCCGCCTGATAATAATGTCACCATACACATACTGGATCACAAAAATTATCTGTGATACTTGTAACTTAAACGAATATACAGGTGCTTTAATGCATGCACTGGTATGTCGACGTCAATCAATTGCGCTGGAAAGGTGGTGTATTTATAATCACAGCGTATATAGGGCTCTTGTGTGAAAACTATTTTAGAGAGGAGTCTTAAATTATACAGGGCTGCATGATATTTTTTTCAAATCTACCAAAAAATCAGCTGCTTCCGCCTATCAGGCTTAGAACTGACTGTGTTGTATATCCGGACTGATGTCTAAAGACTCGTATGGCATGATGCTACCGCCACTATTTTTTTCTCCTGTAATGTTAGAGGAGTTGGAATTGTTGATATCACATCGATGGCCTTCATCATAACTTTCTCCAGCCTCAAAAACGTTGCAGAATTATCGGAAACGGCTTGTTGTGGTGCAAGTGACAATTAGCGACTTTCATACTCCATCAGTGAAAACTGGATGGCAGCGATGATTCATTTGATCGCTGTGTATTCGTAGACTGGAGGTAGGCATATGATGTTTGTATCTATACCAGACAAGATGGTTTGTTATCGTGGTGTACGTATACAGTGCAATCACAATTCCATAAGAATTCTGTGCGCCATTGAAGCAGTAGGCTACCATATGAAATGAAGATTGCCATAAAACTAGCCATACTACTGATGGTGGCCAGAATAGGAGAGTTGCAGCCTTGTGTGACCATGTAATGAATTTGCATAGGGCAAGGGTATTCACGCGAATAAATAACCGGCCCCTTTGACCAGCCAAAACAAAATGCTATCAGATAGTTCTTCAGCATATTATAAATGTTCATTATAACTAATCAGGCATTTTTATTTGAACTAATATAAGTGTCCTGCTTCTCAGCAGTAAAAAAACATTTTTTGCATATCGAATATTTAGCTGGTGATCATATCGCTGATGATCAATCCTGTGGGTTTGTTCTGTATCCTGGGACTGCTTCTTGGCTCTGACCATAGAGTTAACTCTATGCTCTGACTAATCTACGCAGTTTTGGAATAGAAGCATTTGGGAAAACCACCGGCATTCAACCGCAAATAACTACTTGCTTCACATGTCAGCTCCATGTTTTCCTATCTAAGACACTTGATTGACCTTCCCGTTCACTCATCCACAAAAGATGCATTACTGCCCATGCTGTTGTGTTCACCGGAAGACCGTGAGCTTGTTGTTTGATCAGAAATATCCTCTCTGGTTTACTTTCAGCCTCTGTATCATCCGAAATGTTCATAAAGTAAGTATGATAGTGAAAGTAGACACATTTAAGTACAGTAGCCCATAAAGGTACATCTAAGAGCCCCTGAGGATCATTTGCACTAAATTGGGTATTAATTTATCAAGTATTTTCTACCAATAGACCCGTATCTAGGACCTTTGTCACACAATATCCCTATAGACACTGTCATTATATCTAAACGATAAGGTATCCGCCAAGGATACTGTGACATGTAAGAAAACATGAATCAGTTTCACACCCGAAAAACAGTTCGAAAGGTTTATGGGATAAGTGGTTCACCAACTACATTTTGGATGTTTTATGTCGCTAATTGAAAATCCTCATGTTAAGGTGCTAAATATTGCTCAACGTTGTCTGGGAGTAGTTTAGATGGACTCACAGACCATAAAACTAGTTGAAATAATGTACTACAAGATAAATTTGATAAAAAATTGTAGAATTTACACAATTTCTTAAATCTGTCCATACATTGGCAGCCATATTGGACGCCATCTTGAATACCTAAAAATACAAATCAATTGACCAATAAGCGTGCTTTTAATATAGCTATTTTACTGAAACCAATATACATCACCATTAATACTTAATTAATTGATTATAAATAATATTGTTGTCTCAATAAAGATTACAGGGGCGTTCACTAAAAAGCCTCTTGGGATAAAAGGGTTAAAGATGTTTTTAAAATTGCTGGGGGTAGTCTATATAGCTTTAATGGCCACAAAACTGTTTGAAATGGTGTATTACAAAAGACAATCGAGCTAAAATCGATCATTTTACGCTATTTATCAAATATGACTATACGCTGGCGACCATCTATGACGCCATCTTGAATATGTCAGAGTGCATGAGAAGGATTTTCTAGAACGTTTACTGTGTTAATCTAGATACCTTTACTTAGGGTTCTTTCATGAAAAAATCAGCTTGTTACGAGCTCTCTTATTGTCTGCCTTTATGAAATATTGCTGAATATAGGTCCCAAGTGGCGGCCATTTTGAAAACCAAGATGGCGGCCAAAATGTGGACGTACCAACTTGCTTCCATCAAAAATTCCTGTAGAGCGATATCCTAACTATTTGTGTGCCAAAATTCACAATTTTATCCAGAAATGCACACCCTATTACCTAAGAGCCCCCACTACTAGGACCGTGGGTTAAAGGCACCGACGTCAATTGGTATTAGTCCAGGCTGTTAGGGCGAGTGTGTGCACTTTGGGAAGAAATTACAATTTTTTGCCCAGATGATCAGAAACATGTACTCTTTCGATCTTGATATAGAGCAGTCAATTCTGCCATGATTAACACCTAATTAGCATCTAATTAGTATGGTGTCCGGATAGGGCCATCTCGCCCTTTCGCAGTTTCGTTGTTTCGCACTTTCGTTGTTTCGCACTTTCGTTGTTTCACATCGCCCTTTCGTTGTTTCGCATCGCCCTTCCGCTGTTTCGCATCGCTCTTTCGCAGTTTCGTTGTTTCGCACTTTCGTTGTTTCGCAGTCTCGCACTTTCGTTCTTTCGCACTTTCGCACTTTCGTTGTTTCGCACTTTCGTTGTTTCGTACTTTCGCAGTTTCGTACTTTTGTTGTTTCGCTCTTTCGCACTTTCGCACTTTCGTTGTTTTGCACTTTCGCACTTTCGCAGTCTCGCACTTTCGTTGTTTCGTACTTTCGCACGTTCGTTGTTTCGCTCTTTCGTTGTTTCGCAGTCTCGCAGTTTCGTTGTTTCGTACTTTCGCTGTTTCGCTCTTTCGTTGTTTCGTAGTCTCGCAGTTTCGTACTTTCGCTGTTTCACACTTTCGTTGTTTCGCTCATTCGTTGTCTTGTAGTCTCGCAGTTTCGTTGTTTCATACTTTCGCACTTTTGCTGTTTCGCTCTTTCGTTGTTTCGCACTTTCGTACTTTCGTTGTTTCGTACTTTGGCAGTTTCGCACATTCGTTGTTTTGTACTCTCGTTGTTTCGCAATTGATGCGAGAATTTATGCCGAGCGGAATTCAAAGATTCAGAAGCTATAGCTTAAGTGTGAGAGCATCTTAAGATATATTAAAAGCTCACGTCAGCATGGAAATAATGCAAAGCTAAGGCAAAACGCGTAACAACATTTACAATATAGGTGAAAATTCAGTTTTTACTGACAAGCTAATCTTTCAGCCATTATTTTATGACCATGCACATTTTAGTGATTAGATGTTGAGTAAATAATTACCTAGTTATTTATTTTTTTAAAATTTTCCGAACTGTTTCAAAAGTGTAAAGCGTAATGCTTAGAGGGGGGTTAAGTGATGAGTTACGGGATTTAGTCAAAATAGCGTTAAAAAGTGTTACGAAGAAGGTGTCAAAATCGTTACGTAATTGTTGAACGGCCCACAAACACTAGCAGGCAAACTATCGTAAGTAACATGATGCAATTATGCTAGTTTACTTGGAAATAATCGTAATAGGCCTACTGCGCTGTCATATGTCAAGTGAATTCGTCCTGTGACGAATTACTCTGTTCTCAGTAATGATCCTGACGATATAAATGGGCGGGGGCATACTGGGTTCGTTCCCCGGTCCGTTCCCTTGTCTCGGCGGTTTGAAACAAACAAAAATGTTTCTTCCCCATCCACTCGTAAAAAAAAGTATTGTGGTGACCCTACGTGACCCATAGGTACCGTGCACGGCATCAGACCACCAAGGCTCGAATTGCGAATCCTGTGTCTGGAGGTCTGTGTCATCTCATTCATCTCATCATCCTCATGAGGTTATCCTGGCCCAGTTTAGCCTATATGTGCACACAGGTGGCCTAAAATCCCATTAATTTCATGTTCATTTCCTGACGATATTCCGCAGAGAAATTGAAATTGTGGACAATACCAGACATTTTGTGACCGATATAAGCCGTCTGCGCCCCACTAAAGCCTGTCTCGGGGCAGGCGTGAGATTTAGGGCGTAGCGACGCCACAGCGTATGCTAATAATAATAACGTCTCGCTGGGGCAAGCGACGTCTCTCTCTATTACACGACAGACGTCATATTATAAGAGTAACAGATAATGTACACATTATATGTTTTCCGCTACAAAACCAGACACCTGTGAACTGATTATCAGACATAGTCGTTACCAGGGGCTGTATTCTCGTTCAAGTGACTGTTACCCGCATATGCATTAAGCATTATTAGCCAAAAACACACAACATATAGGCCCATAGCTGATTCAATATTGACCAACGTTTACGACGTTCAAATAACATTGAAGCAGCGTTGGACCAATGCACAACACACGTGATACAAAGAGGCGAGTGGAGCGGAAGGGAGGGGAGGGGGAAAAGATCGAAAGTGCGAAACAACGAAACCGCGAAAGTGCGAAACAACGAAAGTGCGAAACTGTGAAAGTGCGAAACAACGAAAGAGCGAAACAACGAAAGTGCGAAACAACGAATGTGCGAAACTGCGAAAGTACGAAACAACGAAAGTGCGAAAGTGCGAAACAACGACACTGCGAGACTGCGAAACAACGAAAGAGCGAAACTGCGAAAGTACGAAACAACGAAAGTGCGAAACTGCGAAACAACGAAAGAGCGAAACAACGAAAGTGCGAAACAGCGAAAGTACGAAAATACAAAACAACGAAACTGCGAGACTGCGAAACAACGGAAGAGCGAAACAACGAAAGTGCGAAACAACGAAAGAGCGAAACAACGCAAGTGCGAAAGTACGAAACAACGAAACTGCGAGACCGCGAAACAACGAAAGTGCGAAACAACGAAAGAGCGAAACAACGAAAGCGCGAAAGTGCGAAACAACGACAGTACGAAACTGCGAAAGAGCGATGCGAAACAACGAAAGAGCGAGGCGAAACAACGACGCTGGAAACAATGAAACAGCGAGGCGAAAATTCGAAAGAGTGAAGCGAAACAACGAAACTGCGAAACAACGACACTGCGAAACAACGAAAGGGCGATGCGAAACTGCGAAACGGTACACCATACATTAGTATCCATAATTAGCAAAACCATTGCAAAATCAAAAAAAAAATATCTCAAGAATCGGTAGATGGATTTCAATGATCTTGAGTTGTGTTATTTATTTAACGTATAGTCTACACTATGAAATATTCCTGAGGTGATTAGTGGTCAAGGTCAAATGTGAGCAAAGTTGAAAAATTCTGAAAAAAGCCCAAATTAAATGTTTCCAAGTACATATAATTATTTCACATTAACGTGATACACAAATCTAAAAGCTTTAATTTGATGGCATAATGAAATCTGTATCTCCAAAACCGGGATCATTATGGTCTAGACCAGTGATCTACTCATGGGTTGGCTATACCACAGATACCTCATGTATGGATCGTCATCTGAGGAATAATTCAGTCTATTTCATTTAGTTTCTTTTAAAACATTTATAATGATGTTCCACATCTTATGCACTATTTCATACAACATAAAGGTCAAACAAACTTAAAGGTCAAAATTAAAGTGAAATTAGGAATACATTGAGACCAGATGATTTCCTTTTCGTCGTGCTCCCTTCTGACGCACGAAAATAATCGATCGGTCAATTTTATTGATCGGTCAGTTACTGGGTCAGTGTCAATGTGAAAGTGAAATTTAGTTTAAGCAATTGATACATTCGAGACTTGTGGGGCTTACGTCCATGTTACTTCGACGTTTTTTTCCCCACATACGGGACTGCAGAGGGATGTGGTGCGGGTGAAATGAGCTGACCATTTTTATTATGCTGTCATTTTACCTATCCTGCCATGAAACAGGTTTTATCAGATCCCATATAATAACATGGAATGTGGAGAGAACACGCATCATGGGAGATGACATATCCTGACTTATGTCATGTAATGCAGTGTAGCAGAAAGTCGTGCGTTACATGCAACTTGTCAGAATTGACCAATGTTTATTTTTCATAAATAGAAATAATAAGTTTATTCAAATAATGATTAGAGCTAGGGAAGCTAAGATTAAAATAAAAAGAATGCCGGTTTAGCGTATCCTAGTTTCTATGAAAATTGTCTTTTTATGGGTGTTAGCATGGTTCTCACATCCATCCTTGGTTAGAAAGTGATGTAGCCTTGTCACTTCGCTCAGTATCTCTAACAACACCATCACAATTTATAGAAGATCGTTCTCGTTCAACATAAGGCGAATGACGGCAATTGGTACATATTCATCGAAATTATATACTGTATATTTTGTGTGTTGTTGTTGTGTGAACCATTGCAGCCCAATAAATCAACATAGCATCGAGTCGTTGAGGAATGCCTTTATATGATCACATGCACCATCACCCAACCTGGCAACCAAGATGGATTTCTGTTCATCTCATTTTAACATTGGCTGTGTAGTTTCTCTGGATGGTTTGTTGGATTAACATCAGAACGCTTGAACATGTTAAATGCTTGAATACTTGCTTAGCACCCATCAGCAATACAGACTATTTATCCTCACCCTGCAATATCAGTATGCACAGTAAGGTCACATTCTTCATCAAGACTGCTTAGTACACAATTATCCTTCAAGCTTACTTTGTTCGTGTAGATCAGTTATTATTAGTGAACTTTTTTGATTTAAAACAAAATTAACTGTCCCTGTACGTCTGGATCAGAAATCAATATTATGAACCGAGAATCACTGAGCATAATGACGATTATCAATAATGGAACACAAAGACTCAATTTAAACGCTGCACAAATCAGAGCTGTAGTAGCTGTCATATTTGCTTTTCAGCAATCTATAAATATGCACATTATGGATAAACGTTAAAGGTCCGAGTAGGATAATGTTACTTGCTTGAATAACCGAGCAATATTTTTTGCATCATCGATTGTATCGTTAAATTGAAAAGCTCACACATTGGCTTTTTTTGCCATTCATGTATGCCCTACAAGTATCGAATCTATTTTTTTATTGCTTAAATAATAAGATACTTTTACGTTGACATAAACCCCATCATATTTTTAAAATTGGCATTAAATATGTTACATTGATTAATTCATGTCATAGACGCCTATCACAAAAGAAAACCCCCAGGTTTCAAATATATTTAGAATATTACCTTGACTTTGAAGTTATTGATTGACGTTGACCTTTATGCGATATATGATAGTGCATAACATTTTGTACAACATTAAAATGCACAGTGTATTAAAAGGAAATAATTAAGATCATACCGTTGATCCATTTACAACACATGTGCGAAAAAAACAACTTCTATGTGGATCATTTGTCCAAACAATTACGACCCCGGTTATTGGATAAATACTCCACTTAACCCTCAAATGAAAGGTTACAGATGATTTTTTTCTAAATAATATAACAAATAATTTTGGGTGAATTAAAACATGTTAAATGCGCATTTTAATGTCCGAAATTGTCCGATTTTCCTCGATTTTGCCTGTGACCTCGACACATCACGTGACCTTGACAGTGAATGATCTAAAAACTATTTTTGCTGTGTCAATTATCCACCAAACAAATAACAGAACTTGAAATAACTGAAATAGACTCACTGGTTTTTGAGATATTATTTTAGATTTTTTTGCCAGATTTAGCTAATTATGGATACTAATTGCATGTTAATTAGGTGTTGAGCATGTCCGAATTGACTCCGCTATATCAGGATCGAAAGAGTACATGTCACTGATCATCTGGGTAAAAAAATGGTGATTTCTTCCAAAAATGCACAGAGAAACCCCTAACAGCCTGGACTATGTGTGCAAATGAGGGATGGAGGGATTCTCCTGCAGCACCGATTGTCTGCTAAACGCCGGGCCGACGGCGTCAACATGTAATCCAATACATTCAACCATCCTTTAGGTGTATAAATAGTTTGTTTGGGTTATCTCTGGGTTCTTAGAATTATTGGAAAAAATGAAATCAAAATCTACGGGATACATTACATCATAAAAAACTAAATAACAAGATTGAAGTCATGCCAGGGAGCCCCTTTAAGGTTCCGTTCAAACATAATTACTACATGTACGGGCATGGGGGTTTAGCTAAGGGACATATTTGACGTTTTTATAAAGTGCAGGTTTTTATTAAAAAAAAATCTTTTTCTTGCACTATAATTACGCTACTGCATTGTAATGACGTATTTGTAAGATAGCTACGATGCTCAACAAATATCAAAGAGAAAGAAGACAACAAAGCAGTCTGGGCCCTATATATATAAGCTCAGCTGTCGGCTCATTCGGCTGTGATTTGTAACCCGGAGGTACTGGCTACAGATTATTTCAAGTAGTTCGATTAGATAATTTGAAGTCATGGAATATATGTTCAACACTTTCTTCTGTTGCGATTTGGTGCATTTCTTTGACTTGGTGCAAATCAACATGTATATACATCATGATACATTGTATATTTACTTTGTTTTTGTGGATGACAACTATTTCCCAATTAGTCGAGTCATTAAATATCTCAGGTTGAAAAAATTACTTCAATAGTTTGTCGGCAAATTTGAAATCATTAGGACATTTATTTTTGTGATCAGAGGATGCATATGTTTTTATAAGCACAACAAATATTACATTTTGTTGAGCTAAAATATAAAAATATTATGGCCGCCATGTATTACGTTCTGACATAAGATATGCTTATAAACCTGTGATGCAGTCAACATGCCCGAGATGGTTTCTCCCACTAGTACAAATATGTCTCATTTAGAACATTAGAACATCACGTTCTATAGGGACATCGGGACTTAGTGAATGCTAGATAACCTGTCGCTCACCACATGTTCGCTCTAGAGCAGTTTTGGCTTGTAGATTTCGTGTTGCTTATCACGTATGGTGTTTTTACAATGGAGAATATTTATTAACCCTAATTAGGGGAATCAGTAACGCTAATTAGTGGAAATCCATTTGTTGAATTTAAACTTATCTGCTCATGCATTGGTAACCCTATGGCACATACTTGTGCAAAATTTGATATCGACCCATCAATAGTAAGGTGTTCTGCATAACCAATGGCATTCATACTTGTCCCGTTCTTGCAGTATAATAGACGATTACCACAATTGGTTGCTGCTCAACCTTACACATAAGCATGTAAATATATTGATACATGTGTAAACAAAAGTAGCCACGTTTTTATGTGTTGGTGTGATTGTTGATATTGGTTATGTATTTGTCATGTGACAATTAAAACAGACAATATTGACCATGGAAATAAACCATTGGCAAATATGGAACAATACATGATATAATGACTAAGTGTCCAGTTCCTAGGGTAAACATTACCATTGAGGATATGAAACAATACATCTGAATGTTTTTGCATGAAAATATACTAACTCTTGTTAAGGATATAGCACACTTCCGCCGACATTGATGATTTTTATCCGGATCCTGGATTTCCCAAAAATCTCACGGATTGGTCCATGGCCCGCGACACACCTCTGGTAAAACTTTCATGCAAGCACATGCGATCCGGCTCGTAATCCTGTTCCGAGATTCTGATCGTAATCCTGATCATCCTGAAAATCTAATCGATTGGTCCTTAGGCTGAGACATACCTCGGGTAAAAGTTCCATGCAAATCCGTTCATTATTTGTAAAGAAATGCAAGGGACAGACAATCATACAAACAAACCAACACGAGCAAAAACAAAACATCCCTGGCGTAGGCAATAACAATAGACAACAGTAAAACAATAAATCTCCGCCACATAGTGGGTAGAGACTTAATAGCACATACCAGTATTATATGCTGAGAATTGAATTACTTTAGTGTGGACAACACAAAATCCAACTCAAATGTTGGAGGAGACGCAGTTGTTGATGAGGCCTAACTTCGTGTCTTGTTAACCAATAAATATAATTTTCCCAAAAAAGCTATTACAGTTTGATTACTCCAAAATTCTTATTATCACAAGGTGCTGCTTATTAGCTAAATATAGAGGCAAGAGTTTGCACATTTGGCGGCCATGCACTTATTACAAGATTTCACATTCAGTCATGGCGGCCATTTTGGAAATTAGCTTTTTCGGTCCTTTTCCCATCGAAATTTTTGGTAAATCTTTTTGGAGAGGTAGGTACACATACTAACGAATAAAAAACAAATGAATAAACAAAATTGAAGGAATTGTTTTAAAACTTTGTATGATTTGGCCTTCAAAGACTGGACTAAATCTGATTCTTATGGTTGTAGTTACAATCATACTGAATATTCTTTAATCTGAAAGCTGCATTTAATTGTCACATAAATATACCATGTGCTGTATGCAACACAAATTCATGTATAATATATTTGTTCCAGGACCTCAGCCATTCAACTGAGCATATACTATGAGGAGTTGTCGGTGACGACTATTTCCCAATCGAATGCATACGGTTTCAGAGATGTGTGGGGTAAGTATAAACAAACTAAGGGTAATGATGATGTAACATCCTTCATAAATATAATTCTGTAATTAAAATTAAGTGTGTTTTCATTAGATATGTATATTATTTTCTTTACGAAATACACGGCAATATTATAAAGCCAAGTAGGCTTACATGTATTTGCCGTGCAAAGTCAATGTGTAACAGTTGCTCACCTTTTCATTTAGCAGCTACTGCCTTTTGACTTTGCTGAGCAGTATAGTAATCTACCTCCACCAATTAAAGAGTGACAAGCGTCTGCCACAAGAAGGCACCATCTGATAACGACCCTTTGTTCAGTTTTTATCTGTTTATGGAATAAAATTCCTTTATTGGTGATATTTTCAACAACGAACTCCTGAAACTTTTTGTGAAGACTATTATATAAATATATGTATATATTTTAGTTGGTTATGTATAGTAGGCTATATAAGAACAGTGTAATCCGATTTCATTTACCTCCCTCAGGAGACTCTTTTGACCCAGCTTAGCTTGTAGAAGCACAACGAAAATGCCATCAACCTTCATTCATTCATTCATTCATTCATTCATTCATTCATTCATTCATTCATTCATTCATTCATTCATTCATTCATTCATTCATTCATTCATTCATTCGTTCGTTCGTTCGTTCGTTCGTTTATTTATTCATTCATTCATTCATTCATTCATTCATTCATTCATTCATTCATTCATTCATTCATTCATTCATTCATTCATTCATTTATTCATTCATTCATTCATTCATTCATTCATTCATCTATTTTAGTTGGTTATGTATATTAAACAAGAACAGTGTTATCTGATTTTATTGACCGCCCTCGTGGGGCTCTTCTGGGCTAAATTGTATGTGTACAATTATGAAAAGTGGCATAAACATTTCTTCATTGATTCATTCATTTAATCATTCATTCAGTGATGCGTTTTACTAAGTGTTTGTTTGTTTGCTGCTTATTTATTTACGTAATTATTTATTCATTGATTCATTCATTAATTCATTTATTCATTCATCCACTGACTGACTGACTGACCGGCTGGCTGGCTGGCTCCCCCCCTCCCTCCCCCCTCCCTCCCTCACTCACTCACTCACTCACTCACTCACTCACTCACTCACTCACTCACTCACTCACTCACTCACCCACCCACTTATTTATTTGTTTGTTTGTTTGTTTGTTTGTTTGTTTGTTTGTTTGTTTGTTTGTTTGTTTGTTTGTTTGTTTGTTTGTTTGTTTGTTTGTTTGTTTGTTTATTAATTATTTAATTAATTAATTTATTAATATTAATTAATTAATTAATTAATTAATTAATTAATTAATTAATTAATTAATTAATTAATTAATTAATTAATTAATTAATTAATTTATTTATTTATTTATTTATTTATTTATTTATTTATTTATTTATTTATTTATTTATTTATTTATTTATTTATTTATTTATTTATTTATTTATTTATTTATTTATTTATTTATTTATTTATTTATTTATTTATTTATTTATTTATTTATTTATTTATTTATTTATTTATTTATTTATTTATTTATTTATTTATTTTTTTATTATACAGGTGATCTTGGTGGATGCTTAGGACTCTGCTTTGGTGCCAGTCTACTTACCATACTGGAGTTCTTTGAGTTTTTCTTAGAAAGGGCATATCAGAAGTTCATAAAGAAAAAATCCCCTCTTGTACATGTTGCCCCGGTGAAAGATCCAACTCAATTCTACCCACGTTATTGAACATACTATATAAACCTATACCTATATCCATGTCCACATGCTGTAAGCATGACGTTACAGGTGGGAATGTATGAAAACAAAGTGATCATCACGACCAGGGATGGGGTCAAATACACTTGGTCAAATACAAATACGCTGTCGTAGTATTGTTTCACATACTTTTTTCATGGCTCTAAAATATCTGATACAAATACAGTCTCTTAAACACAAATACTATTTGTTTGAAAATGTCATGTAGAATCAACTCTGTTTAAACGCATGTATGTGTAATTTTTCAACAAAGGGCTATAAATATGTATATTAAACCTATGAATGAACAATATTTCAATTAGCCACGGGGTACAAAATGTCATGGAACGAGTAACACCGGTGATGACACCTCCACATCCAAAATATGCCTTAAAACTTACATTTGATCAGCTTTGCATATATATAACATGCTAAATGTGTCTTACAAATAAAACATTTTACATTTCTAAAGAAAACTAATAAGGTTAAGCGAGATATTGCAACATCTAAAACATTGACTTTGATATCGGTGGCTATATATATTATAACCGTTATCATGGTTATTAATTATTACGATCTGTGAAATTGGGACGATGAGACGAATGGGTTGTTGTGGCCCAGCAAACTAGAGGCGCTCAACCAATGTTGTTATAATGCTGGCAAACCAGCAATAAAACAGCATTGGATCATTATCTCATGTTTACTGGGGCAATCCCACCCAGCAACACGTTATGTGTGCACATGATATATTACCTGGAGACAAACATTGATTTAACGTAATTTTAATGCGTGAGGAGTCGGACAAGAAATGGGCCATATAGTTGGTACAATTAAAGTGATCGATAGGCTATCAATTAGATCGGCTTCTATCTTTGACAAAGAAACCCTAAATGCTAAATGCAGTTGGTGACGATTAAAAATCACGCTTCACTGATTTGGGAACACATGTCCAACACCGGCGCACATCGAACACCATCTAATTGTCACAATTTACCATGTTTAAGGCTTATATCATTGATTATAATACTATGTCTAGCACGTAAAGAAATTTGCCAGCTCAACCAGATATATACAAATATTATATGCTGTAAGTGCCAAATATTAGGTGCAAGCTTAGTGAAACAATGTACTGATATAAATGCTGATTGTATTAGTGTATTAAACATTTTATTTTTGTACTCAAACGATAGAATGACCATATTGGCATTTTAATGATCAAAGGACAGAGGTGTCTCAACATACATGAATGATTCAATAAATAATATTACTATATGTTGTTATTTTGTAAGATAATAGGCCTATATAGGCTTATTTAATTTTTATTTTATTTTTTCAATTCGCAGGGCTAACTTTTGTATTTGTGAAAATGAAAAAAAAAATTGAATTACATTTGATCAAGGGATCAAATACAAATACCATCTTCCCCCCGCAAGGTTCGCTACTTCTGAGGTCGCGGACCGATGCCTCAGATGGACTCGCTGTGTCAAGACTTGCTTTTGGGAAGATGACAAATACAGGCTTTTTCAAAAATCAAATACAATTATGCTAAATTCAAATAAAAATACACAAATACAAATACGTATTTGACCCCATCACTGATCATGAATGTAACCTGTGCAGTAAATTGTATTATCTTTACCAGCATAATATTATAATAAACTTCTGAAAACACATGCATTTTTCATTTTGAGTGACTCCATTTTACACATGATTTAAGTGTTTCACTACAAAATTCAAATGTGGCATAGGATAAATTGTTTACACGAACATGTTTCAAAAAAGATTCACAAGCTCAGTGAAAGAGTGGTGATATAGATAAAATAAAGTGCTGAACATAATTTACCTTTCCTCTTTGAGTTAAGATTTCTTAATACGATAGCAGTGTATGATAATAAGTTACAAGTATTTAATTTCGGATATACTAATCCTATAATAAAGAGTTATCACAATGTAGCACAAGAAATGTAAATAATTGTCAATAATTATTGTTAATATGATGTACTCTGAAGTGGCACTATCATCTGCCAAATACTAATAAAATTTGGATACACCAGTATATGAGTATCAGTGTGGTTTAATAATGTATTTTATTATATACTTTCAATTAAACACCTAACCAATTAAAAAAAAACATGGGGTGGTGCGAAGCATGCTTATAAATCACTACGGTATATCGGGGACTGTTCTCAAGTGGATTCAGTCATTATGTAAGTGGCCATTATCAAGTAGTGAAAATCAACAACTCAGTTTCACAATACCGCTCACCTGCTCACTGCAATTCGGTGTGCCAATAGCTGAAAGCTGAGTGAAGGTTAAACTGAACTGATGTATATCACCAGGAAAGAAAGCCACACCATTATGTCCCATTTTCACTCAGGCAAACAGGTTTGTAACTTTGGCATCATGTTTGACGAATGCGTAGTGCATGTTTTTGTTTATTACATCACGGCTGGATCATAGCAATGTGCTCCTATATGGCTTACCTGCAGGAAGTGTGAACACATACTCAACTCTAGGACTGTTCTGATATCTCTCCGCTGGCCGCTGGATACAATACAACTTACTCGATATTCTCACATTTAAGTCACCTCAGGCTCCATCATATCTTTCCGAACTGCTCAAGCCATATACACCACTGGCAGAAATTTACGATCACCAAACCGATACCTTCTATCGCTCACCCAAAAGTCAGATATGTAACTGTTGATGACCGGTCCTTTGCTAAAACAAGCCCTGTTTTATGGAACGCTTTGCCTCTGCCAATAAGAATATTTGACACTCTTGAAAAATTTAAATCTGAGCATAAGATTAATCTCTTCCAACGTGCCTATGACTAGATGGATATGTTTTCTAACGTGCCATGGGCAGCCGTAGTCTGGATTTGTGCGCAATATAAATGTAATTATTATTATATGCGACGTGCCACATCGGCACCCGACCTATGTCGGAGCTTTAGATTTTGAGTTATGGCCATGTTTTTTTAAAATAATTTTTTTGGGCTAATTTTCTTTTTTAACGCTGATCGAAAATACAACTTCAAAGCAAAATAACTACAAAATATTAAAGATACCCTAGTTTTATTTCTTATATAGAAAAATTATTTAATTTGAATTCTTTAATCCATTTGTCAATTAAATTTAAACTTTGTAGGTCATTTTCTCAACATTTTGCGATACTTTGGGCTTAAGTTTCTAAATCTTGTTTTATCGAAGATTTCCTAAATAATTGAGTTATATTTATAATTTTTGGTGCATTTGAAACCTGACCGCTGGCTCTTTAAGCGTCACTTACTAACTCATTTTTAGTAGAGCGTTGCTCTACTTTTTCGGTCAATGTGGGTCTGAGTGGTTTTCTGTATGATTAATTTCACGGCAATAACTTTAAATTTGTGGAATTGGGAACATATCTAACTCCATGTGTTTGTTAAGAATACATTTTTTCGTTGCATCACGAAGCCAATTTTGATATTTTGGCTCAGCTAATCAGATGAACACTGATATAAATGATGCATCAATTCCTATCTGTAATGTATCAATGTCAGTCATGTCTGTTAGGTGACGTCACGCTTAGCAATACACTTTGACCCTCAGTGCTTTGACCTGCCTCGCTAGCACAGCAATACCGACCTGCCAGTACTGTATACGACACGTGACCTACTATGATGCAAAGTTGCTTGAATGTTGGCCAGCCGTCCCCGACGTCGGCCCGACATTAAAACAACATTGGGTCAACGTCTCGTGTTTGATGGGAAGTGCACCTGTCATTAATAGTAGGCCTAATACGGCAACGCTGACCAAATGTTGAGCCAGCGTC
This sequence comes from Flabesymbios commensalis, assembly GCA_964017125.1. Taxonomy (NCBI): domain Eukaryota; kingdom Metazoa; phylum Annelida; class Polychaeta; order Terebellida; family Flabelligeridae; genus Flabesymbios; species Flabesymbios commensalis. Next base: position 59,041,074 of record OZ024913.1, read on the forward strand.
GTAGGCGTGTGCCAGCATTGAAACAACGCTGGTTGCATGTGATTGTCCAGAGGTATGATTTTTGCCTGTATGGTCAGTCTGTCCCAGAGGCATACACAACAACACGTTGAATCAATGTTGGTTCAACGTTTGTCCACCATATACGACGTTGGACCAACGTTAAGCCAACTTTGATTCAACGTCTTGTCTTTGCTGGCCTGCCAATACCCATGTATGGGGCCTATATAATATGCCTATCGGCCACTCACTGCCCGACAAAACAAACATTCACTCAATGTGGCATTATTGTTGGGCGAGCTTCATAGATGATGATCTAACATCAAAAAAACAACAATTCATTTGTAGTAAAAACTTAGGCCTAGGGCCCACTGGTGCCTACAGTCTGAATACGTTCTGAAAACTTTAAAAACACACCTCAGGTAATGCATAATCCTGCTATGCTTAATGAATCTCATAGCCATATGCGAAGCCCCAAAAGTGACATTTAAATTAAGCTACTATTGTTTTCAACTCGACATCAAGTTATTAACTCACTAATTATATCGATAACTTTGCAATCTCAATATATCAAGGCTTATCGAGTTGTGAGTTCTATTATAGTGAGTTCTATTATAGTGAGTCTAATTAATGTTGTCCTGCAGTCTCACACTGTTATTACGCTAGTCTATAGCATTAAATCAACATTGACTCAACGACTGTGGCAGTGGAAGTAGTTAATCTGTCTCCTGACTCAGTTATTTCAATCTGAACACTACACACTGCCATCACATCTGAGTAAATAGCAGTAGGCCTACTAGCATGTAATGTGCTTAGGCTACTAAATTGTTTGCGATTTTTTGTACCTTCCCCTACCTATCATTGACTGGGGTATGCTTAGTAACATATATGCCTATACCACCCAAACTGTCAGGTTAATATAAACAGTTTATGTTTAATAGATCGGCTTTAAATAATGAACTGCACCACAGTCCCAGACCCTGGTCCCAGACCAGGGTCACACAGGGAGTAGCTAGCTGTGAAACGCAGTGACGTCACTCGGTGAAAACAAGTGTTATATAACACCCCCTCCCCCATACTTTATTCTGTAAAACGCAGTGACGTCACTCGATGAAAACAAGGTTATATAAGAACCATCCCTCATACTCCATTGTATTAGCCAGTTCGGTGAAAACAAAGGTGGTCGAGGTCATTGAGTTTCACAGATTTGACCTATTTCCATTAGGGTAGGCCTACCTGATTATCCCTAATAGACCGGATATAGGCCTACTAATAAACACAGAGGCGTATTTATCAGGAGTTTATTATGTACACTGTAATCAATGTGCAGTCTATCAATACAGGTATCGACTTGAGGTGTAAAAAATAGATGTGACAGATCAAGGCTGACCCTGTGCACTCTATGGCTCGTTTCGCCATGAATTCACAACATTACAGGTGCAACGCATGACCACCACCCACCCACCCCCCTCCCCGACTAAACATTGAAAACAACATTGAGCTGACGACAGTCAGACACGAGATACAGCATAGCTACTGTCGGATTCAACGCCTCATTTAGACCAATATATTTAGTGCTTAATTGTGAAACAGCTGCATCTTAGCTTTCCTTAACCCTTTAACCGCCAAATTATTCAATCTGAATTTTCACCCATTTGAAGTCGTGTCTCGCTGACGCGATCCACAACTTCAAGTGAGTGAAAATTATTCAGATTTGACAAAATGGAGGTCAACTGTTTTCAAATGTTACTGGTTGATGTCACATTTTATTTTTAACAAATGTGTCACTTAATGTGCTAATAAAAAATAAAAACCCGAATATATGTGACACCGGCGGTTAAAGGGTTAAAACAATGACCCTGAAGCCCGGCACAAGCTCTACTTCAGTGCCGTCAGGCTGTAGTCTATATTTTGGGACTAAGAGCTGGTTTTGATATGGCAAGTCACATATTTTTATTATTTATGAAGGCATATCCAGACCTGCTTTGTTAAATAATATGAAAATATGTGCAAGATCTTTGATCATGTCCAATAGTAAAAACAGTATTATTCTATGATCCGACATGGCATGGCAGGACAAATGAAATTAAATAAATGAAGTTTTAGGCCACCTAATAGGGCACATTTTATGTTATTATATAGGCTGGCATGGCGGGACATACGAAGAGAGCTACCAGTCTGGTACGGAAAACGGCGACCCATAACGCGCTTTTTTTTCAGAATCACTTTTGAAGCGACACAATCGGCGTAAATTTTTAATATTTTGTGTTGCGCATTTCCCAGTTAAAAGAGAAATAAGGACGAGATTTAATTTCAGATATGCATGTCCAAAATATGCAATTAAGGACAGTAATAACTCACCGATAAACGTTTTTTTTTGGTACATTTGCTACGTTGCCACAACAACCCAAAATTTAAAAGACTTCCGCCGTTTGTACAATGAAATTACAACTTTAAATGACTTTCGCAAAAAGAATGATCTTAAATTACTTGAAAATCGGGCTGGGGAATGAGGTGTGGAATTGTTTGCCAAAAAGTATCATGTAATTTCCACCGACAAGGGTGGAATCATTTCAGTCTACACCCTAAATGACCATATGTTGCAGGCACATGCCGATATCTGGGGAGTCACACTTTCTAAATATCTGACGTTTGACGCTCATGTAGGAAACATTACCAAAAAGGGCGGTCGAATGCTTGGTTTCATGCAAAGAACCCCCAAGGGCTCTCTATGACGCCTTAAGAAACTGTCATACCTGACATATGACAATGTATTTGTCTCTGGCTAAATGTTTATCACCATCACATTTTAGGAAGATAAGATCGCCTATGCCTACATTTGCAGGAATTGCGGACTTCCCTTTGGGAGCCTGACTACGCGAACTGGGCTCATGATTAGCTTGTCTTTGTTTATATTGTTTATCTGCTAATATAGAGTCAGTGAAGTTAAGCTGTTCACCAGTAACACCATCTCGTTGATGCAATATTTCACGTGAACTGAGGCCGCAATCACGAATGCGTGCATTGAGAGTAGAGGTAGCAGTGGCAAGGTCATCTGAAGTTAGAGGACCTCCTTCTGGATGCTGTTTTTTTATTTCAATTTCCAATTCTTGAATAGCTTTTTCAACGACTGCGTGCTTGTTTCGGTTTTTAACTCGTCCAGGTTGAAGTTGTATGCCATGCTTTTTTAGGCTATGGTCTTTTAGAAGACTTTGGAAAGCTTTTGCTCCATCAACCCGAACTATGCATCCTGTTCCGACTTTCAGCTCAGCTGTTGTTGTAATAAGAGCACTTCTTAATGTATCTGACTGCTCATTCGTGATTATTTGTGTAACTGTAAATGAGGAAAAACAGTCACGCAACAAGAAGATGTGTTGTCGGGCACGTCGCATTATGTCACAAGCAAACTCAGCTCCAGGGGCTGGAAGAGGAGGAGATGTAGAGAATTATTCAATCTCCTGTGGGAAGCTGGCCAGTGAGGTGCAAAGGCTGCACTGCTCAACCACATCACGAATCTCAGTATCAGCATCAAAGGCATAAAAGTATCGGTGGAAGATTTTTGAGAGCTGTGATTTAGTTGGGTGCTGCATGCGCAAATGGAGGGCAGTTATCAAGCCTGACACAATATGTTGTGGAACAGCTATGAGGTCAAGTGCTGGAGCAAATGGAGCCTCTTTTCTAACGACTAAGAGACCATCCCTACCAAGAGTACAATCACGGAGATAACGCTTAACGTCTCTAATATTATTGGCTTTAGGGTTGGGTCTGGTACCCTGTGCTAAATGTGCATATGTGCGACGAAGAGAAGGACAATCTTGTTGAGTAGCCTTCCAGGCAGGCTTGGTTATGAATGGCATAGGAACTTTTCTCTCTAACACATCATCAACAGTCATCCGAAAGACAGTTGCGTTAGCACTATCTTTGATGAAAGTGCAAATCTGACATTCTTTATTAGCACATTCCATAGGGTTGCGGGAATGGTAGTCAGCAGGTAAATTTGCTGCTCCAGGAATATGTTGTAGTGAAACCTTGTAGCGATAGGAATGTGCCAACTCGGGCACTAGAAGAAAATAACCCTCTACACAGTCTTCCATAAGCCTGAACACAGGGTCTAGAATCAGTTAAAATCTGTACAGTGTTCCTGGACTCTATAATATACTTAGACCAGTGGTTAACTGAAGCTGATATTGCTAAGGCTTCAACCTCACAAGGTAACCATTTTAGTTGATGAGGTTTTAGCTTCGCAGAAAAGTGGCCTCCCAACATCATGCTGCCTTTCCGCAATACATATAACACAGCACCAAGACCACCAGTCATGACAGCCCCATCATTTGTGATAATAAGAGTATCTGAGGGTCTAGGAACGGTAATGAATTTGGTGTCACTCAATGTTTTTTGAGCCCTTTAAAAACTGGCATTGAGAGTAGCAGACCAGATGATGGCCTCCCGTGTGTCTTTTCCGGCAGTTGCGAATTCTAAATCAGACAGCAAGTGGGAATATTGAGGTATACATACCTTCAAGTGCTTGAATGCTCCACACCAAGAACGTAGTGACTTGACAGTTAAAGTGGCGAGAGGTGTAATTTTATGAGGGGAAACCCTAATGCTGCCTGCAGACCAGATCCATCCCAGTATGTTAGTGGTGATTGGACATATGAATGTCTCAGGGGCAGAAAGGCGTAGATTATTTACGTCCAGTCTTAATAATATTCTTTAACAGTTGTGAATGAGCTATGGTACTGAATTTCCACCAGTGTACAGATCATCTGCAATTTTAGCCACAATTGCCTCTTGCTCCCTCATCACCTAATACACGTGACATGAGCTCATCAAGATGCTCAGTTGAGCCCGGCATACCCATTGCTGCCCTGGTATATACACGCAAACCTTTGAAAGGTGTGACAACTCCTAGGTATTTCTTAGAAGGTTTTTTCATGGGTAGCTGAAATAATTGCTTTGTCATATCAGTCTTAATGATATTATACCTATATCCTGATAAAAACTGGAGAATATCATCAGTGGTCGTTGATCTGGATGGGGTAGGCTTTGCATAAGTTCCTATGGTATTGAATGCAGTTACAAGTCTATAAGAGTTATCTTCCTTTTTAACAAGGAAGCTTGGGGAAACATACCCAACTGTCACACCAACATCATCAGGTTTAGCGAGTACTCCTAAATGTTCTAACTCATCCATTTTTTCTTGGAGGAGTTTCATTTTGTCTAAACTATATGAGGGGAGTCTAGCTTTTTGAGGGGGGGGGGGTCAACGGGGCCCATGTTTATAGAAGCTCTTATGTTACCTGATGCATCATTGTATTTGCCAATTTGCTTATTAAATACCATGTCGAACCTCCTATGAAGGGTGTGAAAAGCCTGGCGTTCAGAATGAGATAGTTGTGAGTCAGGATCTAATGTGATATCACAAGAATGCTAAGGTTGAGGCTGGGTTTTAATATGTGATTGCCGAAGCCTCACAACCTCATTGGGATCATTATGCAGATTTAGTGTAGGAGCTGTCAATGTATAATAAACCTGAACGAGATGTTGATGTTTTTTTACTGATACTGGATCAGATGACAGATTAGGTATTCGCACAACACCATCGATGGCTTCAGTAATATCAGGTGTTATCCACTTAGCAGATCCAGAATCATATCTAGGCTCAATAGCAATAGGAGTGTTATTATTCAATGCTCCTACCTCAATAAATACACTGGGAAATATAACCTCTTTATTATCAGCTCGAAGTAAAAAAGAGTTGGCACGACGCACTTCGAGCTCGGGGGGGGGGGGTATTAACTTTAGATATGTATGGAATATGCTGCTTACCAATGGTAATTTGATTATTGGGAATATCAAAGCTTATTTTATTAGTACGCATAAAAAGCACACCAGCTAAAATTTCACAGTCTAGCTCTTTCACCACCACTGCCTCTAACATAAATGAAAGAGAGCCTTTTGTAATTGTAACATGAATTTCACCACAGGCACTCATTTTTGTTTTCCCATCAGCTTGGCTTGCAGTATGGAGAGTGGGCGAACCTCACAGCAACTGCATGTTTAATCAATGATGATGTAGCACCTGAGTCACATGTTATTTTGACAGGGTGGTGGCCATAATATGGCCATTGGCTGCGCTTCCCATCCAGTGTGTTTCAGATGTATTGATTGAATAAATGGGCTTCGTTAATGAGAACATATAATGCCGTGCAAAGACTAAATGGCAGTCATTGTTTACTTGAAAAAGAAGCAGTTATTGTATTTTGGCTTTGTGATGAAGTAGAAAGATCTGATTGCCGATGTAGGCCTACAGAACAATCACTTGCATTCAAAACAACATGTCAAAATATTTGCCATCGCCATGATTGCCGCTTGCAACTACATGTACACGGACTATCAATAGCACGAATAGTATTAAACGTCCTTGATTGTACCATGTATCTGTGTTTCTGTATTTCAATTAACTTTTCGGAATCGTGCTGGGACAGACCACCGACGCTTTTTGCATATAAACTCACAAACAGCAACCTCAGATAGAGCAAGAGTTAATTATCTTGAAATTGTTGAATTGTCATTACGGTTTGTATGGTATCTCATTCATATTGTAAATGTCATGGCGTTTAAGGACAAATACTTGACCAATATAAAAATGCAAACGTTTTTATTCTGGCTTGTATTTCTTATTATTATATCGCCAGTAATATATTATTAGTCCCATACGCACCATTCTACCTGTTACGCCATAACAACATAATGACGGGTGGTGATTAGCTGCATTTCTGATGTGGTCATCAGACAGGATCGTTAATTGGTTACATATTTTACTGTGTGAGCCGTAAATGTTGTGCATTGATTATTGAAGAACCAACAGACGGCTGGGCGTCATTTGGTATATATAATTAAAGGCTATTGAAGGCGTATGACATTTTTTATATCTGGGTATTAGTTAAGCTCGTGTGACAAAATGGCAGACACTGGTGATCTGAAGACTGATGTACTCAACGAGTTTGCATCTGGTACAACACTCCATGGGTTCAGAAGAGCAGTAGACACATCCGCTCACCCAACACAAAGGTAGGTATCTGCATCTTTAAATACTGGCTCAGGATAAAATCACATTTATTTAATCTACAATGCCTCACTTACTTAAAGGGACTCTGTGGGATGACACAAACTTGTGTAGTTTGTTTTGTATGAAGCAATGTATCCCGCAGATCATGATCTCATATTTTTCAAAATGGTCATATATCTAAAAACATTTTTTATAAACACTTCTAAGAATACAAAGATAACACAAATAAACTATTTGTACAACTAAAGAATGGTTGAAAATAAGTACAGCGTCGGCCCAGCGTTGGGCAGACAATCGGAGCTGCATGCGAATCCACTCAAGTCTTCACTTTCAGACACTAATGAACATCGGTGTTCTTTCATGTAACCTCTAAGCCCAAATTAAAAAGTAAAGGAAAAACTTTGTCTTACATCTATCATAATATTATATCGCATCTATTCGTTATCATCTAACTTATGAATTATGGTAATCACAGGAATGAATTCAACATTTAGATCAATGTTAAAATCACATTAATTTCAGTATTTTTTGTTTTTAAATTGAATTCTTGTTACAAAGCAAACATTCTATTCGTGTGGAATCATATGGAGACTTCAACTACATTCGTTGTGTTCAATGTATGTTTTTACTTTATTATTAGTGTGGTATCCTATAGAGTGTGTCATTTTAGTGTGGTTTCAGCACAAAATGTATTCAAATTCAAGTCCACGAATATATACATTAATAACATGAGCAGATGAATGGTCCTGACCTAGACAATTGTGATACTTTTGCCTTTTTATTTACCATAATTAAATATTTTTTGATGGACTGTATTGTGTTGCGGTGGCAAAATTAATCCTACTGTAGCTTTAATTGTGCATTATGAAATGTTACATTGTCAACAGACGCTAAAGCTGCACAGTTTACAGAAATATCACTCTATCTTTTAACCAAGCTATTGCTTATAGTCGACCAGGTTTTTGGTCTGTTTTAGTTTCTAAAAATTACCAGAGCAAAACGTAAGAAAGCAATTGTGTCAAATAAAATTTAAGATTAAATTATTAGGTTTGAGTGATTTATGACAAATCTCGATTTTGTTACAGGCTATTTTGGCGTTTTGTGTTTCTTGCTTCATGCGCTGGTTCTGTTATTTTAATGGTGAATATAGTCAGCAAGTTGATTAATCCCGGACTTAGTACTAGTGTGGATGTGGAGCTGTCTCCTGAAAACGGATTGCCTTTCCCTTCATTTACCATATGTAACTTGAACCAGCACAAACGGTCATATGTAGATGCAAATCCAGAATTTCAATATCTGTTGCTATCCTGGTATGGGTATTTTAAACCCTTTTTTTTTAATGACGTTGAAGAAAGCGAGATTGTGTCACAAATGGACGTTGACCTCAAACAGCTGGATATAGAACAAATGATGAGAGATGCAGCACCTACTCTGAAAGAGACTATTTACGAGGCATCGTGGGCTGGCTACGATGAGATCAATGTGTCTGCAGCATTTGAACAAGTTATGACTAATCAGGGGGTTTGTTACACATACAAAGGCGATCCTCAGACGCCCTTAATTCAAATTGTAGCGGGAAAGAATCGAGGAATGAGTATGACAATTATGACGAAAACAGATGACTACTGTTTCAATGGTATTAGCGATGGAGCAGAAGGAATACAGGTATGGCTGATTTATTATAAGCCTATTCTAGTATCTCGAGTTAAACAATTATGAATATTATAATTATGTAATGTGTGCTGATGACAACAAATACATTTTGCTCTACATAATAGTTTTAGCAACAAAACTGTTTAAAAATGACTTGTTAACAGATTTTAGTTCATGACTACGATGAGATGCCATCGATAGAATCATACGGGCTACAAGTAAAAACCGGCACACTGGTATCTGTAGCTCTGAGCAAGAATGTGGTAAGTAGGATAAAGCCCGCGGTGTTCTACATTCTTAGCTGTGAAAAAGGTCGAGGCCGAAAGAGGTTTTTTTAACAGCTAAGAAAGGAGAACCCCGAGGGTTTTAACTGACTTAAAACCCCCAAAAGCTCGGTCACACCTGACTGTTTATAATACCATAGGCTTACCATGATAATCGGTCTATACTTGATCAACAATAACTCTCCATTCCCGGAATAGAATGCAGTAGTCGGACAAAGAAATTATTGTAGTGGTGTGTTATAATGGCATGTAAAGACTGATATACTGCAGTGTTATTATCATGCTTGTGTAGCACTAAGAAAGAGGGTGAGAATGTCACAATGAATACTGGTACTGAGCACGAAGAAAGCAGGCTCAGTAGACAAAAATCTGTAACACTAAGAAAGTAGATACCCAGCAAATATGAGATGTTGGGCCAACGTTGGCCTACAGTCGGCCCATTGTCTACGACGTTGGCTCAAATGTAAACCAACATAGATTATATATAGATTATATGACATAGTTTATTGCTTGCCGAGGTAGTGTTTTTTTACTCGTTATATCTTTAGTTGTGAATGAAGTAATGATTATTATCAGATTAATATATTTGGACAGTTTGGCGATGTACGTTTATCACGCATAATTGCAGATAAAACAACCACCCGATTCAGACTGTTTTGATCATAAAGTGTCCATAAATCCACTGAGAAGCTACCCACGGTATTCTTCTGAAGCTTGTTATGAAGAATGTCAGGCTGAATACACCATGAAGCAGTGTGGCTGTCGACACTACACCAATGCCGGTATTTACTCTAATTAGCCTACCACTACCGTACATATAACATGTACCTTGGAAATCATTGCAAACATAATATTCCTCACTTTAAATTTATTACAGGGTTGCTTTTGGAAAACAATAAAAAACATGTCCAAAAATGCAAATAATAATTATGTAGTTGAATTATACATTCAATATAACGGTTTCGTTAGATATTATGTAACAAAACCGTCGAATTCCGGAATGGCATTAGTGTGTATTTGATTCCTCAATACATTGCTTTGAATATAATTTATTTCGAAAATTACAAATAATAATTCGAGTTGTCGTTTCTCTTATTTATTTAGATTTAGGACCCATCTGCAGTTCACTGGAGGAAAACGGTTGTCTGGACCGGGCCATATGTAAGTTTCACACAGCGTAAGAGATGCAGTAATTTTTAAAACAATTTGTGATTCGTTCTTCAAAAAACGAGCGATTTAACAGTGAGCGTTAATATTTCAAAACCTACCACCTAAATTAACGGTGAAATGCAAAGCTTTTAAAACAAGTTAAAATTCATAGTGGTTATATTATATAACTTTGATTAACATTTACAGACATCGCCTGATCACTTAATGTTCACTATAGTTTACAAAAGCGATACATGTATGCACCTATTAAATTAAATAAAATGCAGGAGAACCGTGTGCGATATTGACTCGATATTACATTTGAATCTCGAATTTCAAAACAATTGGAGTACGAATTAGCCCCCAGCCCATTTTTCATGACAACCACATCGTATACTGAATTAAAAAGGTAATTTATTAAGACAAAGTAATTATAATACATATATGATGACATTAAAGGGACCCCTTGGGATGAGACATTTTCAATGTTGTCAATTTTGAAAATTTAATTTATATGAAGATATATAGCCTACTGATCTTAACTGAAAATACGAAAAAGTAAAAAAAACAATTTTAAAGCACTGAAAAAGAGTGAAATAGTTGTATTTCCAGGTCGTATATTGCCATGTAAATAGAACAAGTCAGCAATATTCAGCACTTGACATCACATATTCCCACGTATCAGACGGTAAGATCAGAGCAGTCGCCGCTAATTGGTGTCTTATAGTCAGGATACAGGAGGACACACCTGCAACACTGATTGTCTACTCAACGCTGGGCCGATGCCATGAGCATGTGGCCCAATGCTGTGAAAACATTCAATCGTCCTTCATGTATACAAATAGTTTGTTTGGGTTACTTCTGGTTTCATAGAAATGTTGATTAAAAATATTTGTAAAAATATAAAAATTCGTGGGATACACTACTTCAGTACGGAATTAAAAACGAAAATTGATGTCACCCCAAGGAGCTGCTTTAAGTTTTCATAGATGAAAAGTTCATGACAACCATTATAAACAAATAATTCATACAAATTAGGGGGCGCAAAATGTTACAATAAGAAATTATTAATACTTGTGACAGAACATGGAATCATTGCAAAGAAATGCGAGAAATCCGGCCATATAATAGGCCTACATGACACAACAAAATATAAATAATACATAATATCCTAGGAAAAGAAAAAGTGGAAGCCGCTTCTTTTTCAAAATGTTAAGAAATTATTTAAATGAATGCATAAACATACCATGCACGCGGGCATGTGGACCGAGCATTTTAACTACGGTTCTGACAAAAACGCCATCTGGCGAGTGGAGTATACTTGTTTAAAATGGGTGCATGGTATATTTGCATTATTATTCTATACGATGTCATATCTTATGACAACCTTATTATATAATGTGTTATAATGTGTTTCTATTATTTCGTCTACTTGGATATGAAATGGTGTATCTGGCACATTGTAAAGTGGCAGATACACCATTTTAAAAGCAAGGGGACGATTTGTAGATAATTACTCACGTGAGTCCAGGATCAGACTTGACTGCGCATGCCCAGTACTTTGTGAGAGCGTACGTTATGATGTCACACTGTCAACTGCCGTCTATCCAGCCATATTCTACAGGAAAAAAATACAGCAATTGAAAGAATGGCAAAATGATCCAATGGCAGAGCATTTTACTGGTGACATGTGGTAAGATCCGTGGGAGGCAGCTCCCACTAAACCTGGGGCCGTATTCTCGTACAAGTTACGATATATCATAGGCTTCTGATTGGGCGAGATGGCTATCTCGACCAATCAGAAGCCTACGCTATATCGTAACTATATCCCATCCGTGAAGATTAGATTTGCAAATAAATGAATGTGGTTTTAAGCCACATCTATGCACATGTAGGCTAAACTGGGCCAGGCGAACCTCTCGAGGATGGTGAGATTAATGAGATATCATCGCCCACCAGACACAGAATTAAAAATTAGAGCCCTGGCGGTCTAAGGCCAAGCACGCTTTCTCTCGGTCACAGAGACTGCCCTCAATAAGGAATTTTTATGTTACATTTTGTTTCTTTGAAACTTGAATGCTAGAGCGGGGTTTGAACCCGCTATCTCCGACTTTCCAAGCAGGTAGATTTAATCACTGCACCAGGGCCACCCTAAACACTGCAACTGAAATTAAAAATTGCCCCTGCTGTATAATATAGAATTATATCACCATGTAAATGCAAGAGAATGGGACGTGGCGCAATGGGTAGAGCGCCTGACTGCCTCGCCAGTCATGCATACGTCCCGGGTTCGAAACCCGCTGATCCTGTGTGGGGTTTCTATAGAAATATCCTTCTTTCTCCCTTCACAATGTGACTGGGCGATCACGTTAATGGCGGCCTCGTCGAGTTAAGGTTGCGACCAGTGTATCGACTTTAATTCCGCGCAGGTCTACGCGCTGCGCGCTTCTCACACATGTAAATGCAATCCATTACGGCGCCGCTGAATACGCGTAGCGCGTGGACCTGCGCCAAATTAAAGTCGATACCCTGGTCTCAATCTGAACTCGACGAGGCCGCCATTAATGTGATCGCCTAGTCACATTCAGTCCTGCAGCTGACACTTCACACCCACCTTTGATCAGACGTGTAATATACGGTACACGTGTACTGTGCATGAATTAAAACAACAAGTATTTCTAAACATTTTTCTTATAAAAACACCCCTTATATATTGTAGGTTTTAGGAAATTTTGATCCCCATGAAAAACACCCTTAATAACTTGTTTTCTCCTTCACGGATGGGAAGCCAGATTTATGGGACCCCACCCCCCCCCCCCCGAAGGGGTGAGGGGTAAGATATACTAGGCCTATTTAAAGTAGTGGTTAACTGGGATATGCACACAAAGCATTGCGCTCGTTACAGAGATGGGCGGGGGCCCTAGGGTAGTGGTTAGCACCGCTGCCTTTCACGCCAGAGTTCGGGGTTCGGTTCCCGGACTCGGCGGTTTGAAAGAAACAAAAATGTTTCTTCCCCATCCACGTGTGAAAGTCAGTATTGCGGGGAGCCTCCGTGACCGAGAGGTAGCGTGCTCGGCCTCAGACCGCCAGGGCTCGAATTTCGAATCCTGTGTCTGGAGGACAGTGTCATCTCAATCATCTCACCATCCTCAGGAGGTTCTCCTGGCCCAGTTTAGCCTATATGTGCACAAAGGTGGCCTAAAGCCCGATTCATTTCATTTTCGTTACAGAGATAGTAAAGATAAATGCCAACTTGCGACTTTACTAATACACAGACTAAGCATACATTGGACTAGACAGTGTACAGAGCCTTTCATGTCCTACCACACATAATACCCCTTTCATGGACAATTCACCTCCGAGGCTGCTGTAAATAGCCACAATTTTCAAAAAGTATCATAATTCTCTTATTCTTAAACTTTTTCATAATATGCGCGTATAAATTTGTGTAATGTGTGGTGATAAACGCCAACTTGCGACTGTATTATTATAAAAACTAAGCATACATTGGACATGTTGGACTGAGCAGTGTACAGAGCCTTTCATGTCCTACCACACATAATACCCCTTTCATAGACAATGAAAATTATCTTTTTCTTAAATGTTTTCATGATATGCGCGTATAAATTTGTGTGGTGTGTGGTGAGATATTAATATTAAGATTTATGATGTCCTATCTTGTCTCACCCAAGTAATTACTGGTAATGTGTTTTTTTCATGACAATAGTTGACTTTGTGTTTGGAATTCACGGAAAACACAAAATAAAATTAAAAGAGTGACAGATAATACCCTTTAGCTCTGAGGCTAGTTTCGATTTTTCACGAAAAATTGTTTTACGATCTGTTTGCAAAGCTTTTTTTAAAAAAAGAAGATTTATGCTGGCACAAAGTGAAAAAAAACTGATTACCATAATTTTGCTGTATATAACTATATTGAATTTTGTATTGTGCTGATGATGTGCTCTGTTTGCTGCAGGACCTCTGCCATACTCAATATAACTAGTATGAATGATGTATTGTCCTGATGATATGCTCTGTTTGCTGCAGGGTGTCTGTCATACTCAATATAACTAGTAGGCCTACCAATGTTGTACTGTGGTGATGATGTGCTCTGTTTGATCAAGGAATCTATATATAGATTCCTTGGTTTGATGCAGGGCATCTGCCATAAATAATATAATTAGTAGGTCTACCAATGTTGTATCGTGCTGATGATGTGCTCTGTTTGTTGCGGAGCGTCTGCCATCCACAATATAACTAGTATGAATGTTGTATTGTGCTGATGATATGCTCTGTTTGATGCTGGGCCTCTGCCATACACAATATAACTAGTATAAATATTGTATTGTGCTGATGATATGCTCTGTTTGCTGCATGGCGACTTCCATCCACAATATAACTATAATGAATGTTGTATTGTGCTGATGATATGCTCTGATTGCTGCAGGGCGTCTGCCATACACAATATAACCATAATGAATGTTGTATTGTGCTGATGATATGTTCTGTTTGCTGCAGGGCCTCTGCCATACACAATATAACCATAAGGAATGTTGTATTGTGCTTATGATATGTTGTGTTTGCTGCAGGGCCTCTGCCATACACAATATAACCATAATGAATGTTGTATTGTGCTGGTGATATGCTCTGTTTGCTGCAGGGCGTCTGCCATCCACAATATAACTAGTATGAATGTTGTATTGTGCTGATTATATTCTCTGTTTGCTGCAGGGCGTCTGCCATACACAATATAACCATAACAAATGCTGTATTCTGCTGATTATATGCTCTGTCTGCTGCAGGGCGTCTGCCATCCACAATATAACTAGTATGAATGTTGTATTGTGCTGATTATATGCTCTGTTTGCTCTAGGGCATCTGCCATACACAATATAACTAGTATGAATGTTGTATTGTGCTGATTATATTCTCTGTTTGCTGCAGGGCGTCTGCCATACACAATATAACCATAACAAATGTTGTATTCTGCTGATTATATGCTCTGTCTGCTGCAGGGCGTCTGCCATCCACAATATAACTAGTATGAATGTTGTATTGTGCTGATGATATGCTCTTTTTGCTGCAGGGCGTCCGCCATACAAATGCATATTTACTTCGAAGATTTATCTGTAACAACAATATCACAGAACGATGCATATGGATTTCGAGACTTATGGGGTGAATAACTTAGTTTTCTGTTTTGCTCAATTGATTAGACGCAATAATATTATTATGCAATTTACAGATATTATACGATATCCTAGCTAAAGATGTCTCTCTTCACTTTCAGGTGATCTCGGTGGATGCCTTGGATTATGCTTTGGAGCTAGTCTACTCACTATATTGGAGTTTCTTGAATTTTTTATTCACAAAATGTTCTCGTGGACTTCAAGAAGTAGCAAAACTGCCATAAAAGTTATCACCGGGAATGATACAAAAAAATATCCAAAGTACTAAGAAATAAACATGAAAAGTGTATACACGATTATTCAGAAAAACTAATAGGCATATGCCATGTAAAGTATGATAAGTGACGATGTAGCCCAGATTATAAGTACGTTTACACAAAGGTTGACTCACCCATGATATTCTTTATTGCGATTGCCAAGATATGTTGAGCTCTAGCTGCTAATACATGTGTATATTATCATCGTTAATTATTGTATGGTCCAGCCTTATTATACCTTATACCTTATATCGATTATGATCTATTGATCTTCCAGTAATAATATTTATCTTTAACTGCTTTGCAACCCCATAATGGGTAAATGTAGTAGTTTGAGAAATTATCAAGTAAAATGGGTAAATTAAATATTATGAGCAAATTACCGTAGCGATTAGGCTCATGCACTAATTCTTCCCATGAAAGTATCAGTGCAGAAGCATTAGTAATAAACCTGGAATAAAATTGCAGAAAGCTGTTTTTCAGGGATGCTACTTGGGCATTTTCCCAAACGAATGTCGAAAAATCTATTTTGTAGCTTTCAAAAATTCAAGATGGCTGTCATCATAGTATAATGTCATGTTTGATAAGAACGTTAAAATTAAAATATTAACTACATTTTTTAGTTCAACATCGAGATAGTTATGGGGTATTATTCATTTTTGAGAAGGATTGCTTAACATGCTCAAACAATATGGCTACCATTTTGAATGTATTGCAATAAGGAAAGGGTTTATATTTTTCCCAATTATCTAGAGGGATTCCTAATGCTATAAGACCTGAGTAGAGAGACTAACCACTATTTTGTAATTGAAAAAGTTTTGAATATTGTAGTATACCTCTGGTGTTTCTGGTGGCAAAGTTAAATATTTTAAAAAGCCATAAGCTTTCTTCAGTTTTATTCCAGGTTCGTATGTTTTTACACTACTAATAATCCTGCTCTACATGACTTGCCACGTGAAAAGGTACAGGCGGGATTTTTACAATTTTTATGACGTCATTTTATTTTTAATGATTACATAACCATGATAACTAGAATTTAAAAGTTAAAAGTCTTATAATATCAAAAGCAATTAATATTTAAAAAAAACAGTTTATGAATTACGGAGGGCTTGGCTATCAAATCAAGTAAAAACCTCAGTTTTAAGAATGTCGACCTTACTGCCATTTTAGTGTTATCGTCACATTATATCAGCACTGACAGCTTAGTATGTAACTATAACAAAAGGCATACATACAAAAGGCAGTAACTGCTCCCTTGCAAAGTTACCATGCATGGCATTGCACAGTAATTGTCCTAATGGGTAACATTAATGTGATCACATCCCGAGGCTGGACAGCCTCCGTCTCATGGCCACATTAGCACAACTAAGTGGCCCTGCTACAGTATTTTGAGATTCTCTTCTGTAATAGCTGCGTTCTGATAGGGCATCAAAATCTGGTGTACCGTGACCCACACCTGACCCTGAAACTATGTCAAGTTCGAGGATTCCTTGCACCTATGAGAGACAAGTTTATATAATTATGTCTCCCCTATACTGGGCTAATTAGGTTGTCATTATATGCCTAGTATTAGTATGACCAGTACATGCGATCTGTGTTGTATTATAGTTGGTCCATTCTATACAATGACGGCCCAGCAAAAAACAACATTGGATGTGTGTCTTTTACTTGTGTTATTGTGTAATTGTGTGTTATTGTGTAAGACCAAGGTACCAGCAGAATGTCCAAAGTGATGTTAAAAATCACTCTTTGTTTAATGTTGTGACAGCATCTTAGATTGTGGATTAACATGAACCCAGTGCTGGGTCATCGTTCTTACTGGTGTGCAGTCTCAGTCAGTGTGACACACTGACCTAATATTGGTTTAATGTTAGTCCATCGCTTGCGACGCAGGCCCAACATTAAGAGAACATTGGGCCGGTGTAAACCTATCCTGCTTACGCTGACAATGCTGGATTGATGTATGTCAATTGCCTACGACACTGGCCCAATATAAAATCAACTTTGACCATGTGGTTTAGAATGGTAAGGACACCATTTTTGTCAGGTATTGCCTTGTTGGCCAGATACCAAATCAGGTCAAATTCATGAATACGTCTACAGAACACATTTTCACTCCCAGTAGGGTTTGTAACAGCGAGAATGAAGACTTTATGATCATAGTAGCAAAGTCCTGATGACTGTAACGCAAACTTGGTGATAGGCTACACAAACGTGGTGATAGTTTTGTTGCAGCGTGACAACAGACAAACTGATAACAGCTTAAAATGGCACGAAAACACATGAATTAGCATTTACATTATACAAACATGTATAAGATATAGCTGTCCGAGTCTCCGTGTACATAATATATGACAAATGGTAATGATCAATTGTTAGTGATGTTTTGTAAATCTAATATTGATATGATCGTTTTATGTTGTTATTTAATTAAGATAATCGAGAATAAAGATTGTAGGTATTACTCCATATTGTTATATGTTATAATGGTTGGCTCTCACACTGATGTTTAGTAGTTATCATGGTCACAATAATGAAATACAATAAATGAATGTAACAAAGTCTTAGTGACAGTCTTCCTGGTCGTCTTTGTTAATGTTACACAGTCTGGATGATAAGCTTTACCTTGATTGTAGGATGACAAGATGTATAAATTGTCATGATAAATTTGGTGCTGTAATTAATATGATCAGCCACACCGTTACAAAACATCATGAAAAAAGTTCAACTGCATCGGCCTAGTCTGCAAACAAAGTAAAATACTGAACAAAACGTTTTGAAATATATGGATGTTATTTGACGTGTGGTGTCGCCCAAGCCCATCTATACCAGGATAATTGACCGCTACATTTCGACCCTACTGGCTCGGTTGATAGTCCTTTAAAAAAATACAAAAAGCTAGTACACAATTGACAAATGGAATGTGACATTAGACATTCAAAAGAGTTTGACGAAGTGACTGCAGATATGAATGAATTCAGTTTATCACCACTACAACTAGAATCCCCAGAGCCTATGCAAATCACCGCAGATTCCGATGAGCTGGAAGAAATTATGAAATATTTAACCAATTTTGTACCTCTCATCACCAAACGTATGAAAGAACACAATTATTTGGAAGATTTTTTGTTATATAAGGTTTCCTCTGGTAGTTTCATGTTGACCACATTGCATCACAGCTTTTCTTGGATGTTGTAAAATTCAACAAATGCCAAAATATGTGTAGCATGCGGTTCACAAAGGATGTAAAACAATTCTGGTCAATAGGTCTACGTGTTTTTCATGCAGAGTTTATACGTTTCATGGGTGAATATAAAGATTTGGAAGTACTTTACGGGGAATCAAGAGTATGACTATAGGAAAACCCGGAATATAGATAGAAATCAGAGATCTATCCTCTAGGCCTACTGACAAGGACAGATTCGCAGCGATGTCTGTTTCATCCAACAACATGGTGGATGAACTTGCACAGGATAGCTCCATATCTTCAATAATCAAACAGACATCGTTACTTTATCATCCAGACTTTGCTACACTATCATCAATATTTTGTTACTTTATCATCAAGACTTGGTTACAGCTTTGACAAGGCTTTGTTACACCACTGTGAAGACTTAGTTACTCATGAATTACTATCATCACGTTTGTGTTACATACTTTCATACTGTAATCGTATTTTTTCAACTTCACCACATCACACAACACAGTTTATTACATATATTTAGTCTTATACTTAAAACCTTCCAATATATAAATAGAAAACCGACTTCTAAGCTGTGTGCCGACCAACAATCATAATTTACTGGGGTTTGTACACATCAGCCTATACGTGACATATTTGTAGACATGGGAACATACATTGATGCATCAGAATATGTTAGTTTTATGATGGTTAGTGACAATACAGACACAGGTAACCTTACTCTTTGTGCTATAGTACAGGATCATCAAGTTTGTGTAGCATATCACCAAGTTTTCGTTACAGTCATCAGGACTTTGTTACTGAGATCATAAAGATTTCACTCTCTCTGTTACAGACCCTACTGGAAGTGATTTTACAGTGCAATCAATCAGAGCCACTATCTGACGCTAGTGGAAGAATAATGGATTTGATGAATGAGAATGGAGTCAGGATATATACACTATATACAATGCCAGATGTAGAAAAAGCGCATAGGGCCTACTTACAATACAATAATTATAATGTTTCAGTAATTCCGTCTGCTCATTGCGATTGCTAATTCATAATATTTTCGTTTTGACCGAGATATGGATATCTCTATAATTAATAATTTTCTAACTTTTGTGTTACTATACTTTTATTATCAAACGTGTTACTACATAATTAGCGTGTGAATATATGGGAAGATGGGGGAGTCTCTCGCGCCGGAGATACCTGTGAGTGACCGTTAGGGTCTCTAGTATGGGCTCGTAATGGTGAACGAGAGAAACTGCCCAACATTCTCCATTATAACATAAACTTCCTCTCCCCGTCGAATCGACAGTTCTAAGTAAATCACAAAACTCTTCCTCCACTTGTCATGTTTATTCGTTTAAACATCTGGCAACTACAACGTACAACCCCGCGCACGACACGTGCTACTTGACTCAGAGAGAGCGACCTACGGCACGTCCGCAGTCGCTGAGCGTAATATCTAAAGTGCGGGAAAAGTACCAAGGCCGCATGGGCTCCGGCCCTGTGCGCCCGGCACCAAAGTACCGAAACGAGGCAGTCGTCCACAGATTCTCGCGTCCGGGAAACCGGGGATAACTGCCACATTAAAATAACGAAGTAGGGATCCTACATTACCCCCTGGTTAGTGATAACGTAGGACCCAACTGACGTGTAGGAGACTGCTTCGTGCAAGTAGCGGGGGTTGTAATAATATGTAACCTCTTATAACTAAGCATAGTTTAAAAATTATAGCGTGGGTGGTTACAGCATGGGTGGTTGACGTCGCAGCATTATAAATGAAAATTGTCCCATCCTCTTAACACCAACTGTCCTGTATGTACGTATTTATATGCTGCAAGCTGCGACCAACCGATTCATTTTGTTAACATAAATATACATTATTATTTAGCAATTATCTTGCTTAAAAATGTATTTACATTTTACATATTTTACACAATCTTGCCAGGCCTGGAGTAGCCTAATAGTGTCGTGATTAAAATATACTGAAATCTTTTACGTAAATTGCTCGTGAAAATGATTACGTAAATTACATGCAATACAAAATACAATATAATGAAAAAATGTAATAGTGCGATGCGTGTGGCTGGTCTCGCAGTCTTTATCGTTTGGCGCTATAGTAAACCGCGAGTGCCAGCCACACGAATCGAGCACGTGTGTGGATGGTGCGTCCAACACATGCTAAATATAAAGCGATTTATTGCATTCGCTGGTCGTTAGGGGGCAGTACTCGAGTACTGTATCGAACAAGTGTTAGCATTGTCGGTTCGTTTGTAGGGTCGATTGTGCGTATCGTAGCGTCGGTTTGAATGCAAGTACTCAAATCCCCATTAGCGCGAGGAGTAAAATGCTGAATGATCGTGCTCGGGCCTAGTTGGCCTTTATTGTGAGCGATCACAGCTGGCGTCTCACCGTGTGATAGCCTTGAGTTGCCTTATGCGGTAACGCGATGACGTACCTGATTCGGGCGCGTGCCCTATTACAGGGTTTAAAATAATTCTGCGATTTGGTCACAAAAAGACATGATTACATGTTTCGTTCGATGTGCAGTGGAGCTAGTTGTTCCACGAAATGTCACGTGTGGGACATGACCAGCTAGTTGCCGGCGCGCCAAACGCAAAAGTCGTCCGCTTGCGTTGGGTAAACATTAAAGTTAAAAACGGACATGTCTGCGTCACATCACCGGACGTGCGGTGAACAGAAACAGACCTATGCATCATTATAGTAAAAGTCGTTGGGATATATCGTAAAAGTCGGAGGCGATATAAGGTATGAAAAAATGCAATCTGGAATTAATTATAAATTAAAATGACTGATAAAATTCTGGAATGTCAGTTAAAAATATAGGTTGAAAACTGAAAAACGAAAGTTCTTATGTCGAAGCTGAGCTAGGGCTGTAAGCTGGAAGGTCCATTATTATTATTAGTATTGGTGATTCCAGCAATGCGGGGTGTAAACGATCCCGCACTTGTCCGTAGCTTATTGAATCTGGTTATGCTGTGCCGTACCAGTAAATGTGGGGAATCCCCGGACAGTAGACGCTGGTAGGAATACTGCTGATGCTGATTGCTAGCCGTGTCGGCTGAAGCAGACATGCTGTGCTGTACTGTGCTGTTCTGTATTATGATGCGCGTTGTACATGCCCACGCTGTGTTCTGTGTGGTTGACAGGAACGTGATTTATTGGAAATATAAGACGCCAGTGCAGTGCCTGTAACTCTGAGGCTGAGAGGTAGGTGACGTTTTAAAATGTCATATATATGAAAAAAAAACAGTTGTTGGCCATCACTCTAATAACTATTTAAGTGATGCACCTCTCCACCATGTCGGTGGCTAGCCTTTACATTGCTGGTGCACACCCCAGGCCTTTGGCCAGGGTATGCGGTCGCCACTCTCCGTGGCCTATGTACGTGACGTGTCGTGCGCGGGTTAGTTTTACGTTGCGGTCTAGACCAGATGAAAAAATGTCTGTATATGTTGTATCTTAGAAATGTAGACTATAAAAAGTGTTCATGCTATGTCGCATGTTGCGAGAAACAGGGGTTGCTGAGATAGTTGAAAATGCGTCGCTGAGATTGCACATAATTTCTTTGCACTAGTTCACACACGTATATATTTATTTAGTGAAAACTGTAGGTCTAGATTTTAAATAAAATGTTTTCACCTATTCACACACATACATAATGGTATAGTGAAAACTGTAGGTCGAAATTGTACATAAAAAATGGCAGATACAATTATGACATGCTATGCTAAGCTAAGATAATAGTATATTGTAAATCGACCTGGGTGAAAAAAAAAGAAATCACACAAGTCGAAAAACACATGCAAATATTGGCAATGTTTCGCGATAGCGCAACTGTCAAATCGAATATTTCTGTATTTATACAAATTTAATCTTCAGAAATCAACTATCATGAGAAAATTTTGTTCTGATAGGCTTAATGTGACTGTGAATAAAAACAGCTACATTTATTTTAGAAAAATATTTAAAACGTGACTGACAGTAGTCTATGCGGATTGATGATATAGTATATCATTTCGCTGAAAAATGATTTCTGTGATGAACATTCCACTTTTTTTTTTATTATGGCACGTTCATCACCGAGTCATTCTCATTAACGTCCGAATCAATCGCTCGCTTCGATTCATTGACTGACGTATAAATCAGCTGTCGTCGTAGCGGTTGCGTTTATTTCGTCTGTGGTGGGTGTGTGTATGGTGTATTATCGGTACTGCTAACATGTGCGGCAGACATCATGTGGCTGCGTGTCTGTGTCAGCATGCGTGTAACGGTGTGTACATAGAAAAGTGAACAGCAGCCGTGTCTCGCCTCACATTAGCATATTCATTACCTACTCTGTGCCCAAATAAGGCGCTAAAATTAGGCTAGAGCAACTACAAACACCAGGGGGCGTTTCAACGTGAAAAAAATCTCGCACAATTAGTGCTATAATTTCGTTTCCGAAACAGCTTATTTATATTTCCTCTCTTTCAACCGTTTTGAAAAAGAAAATTTATAAATAATCAAAAAAATTATTTAAAACTAGGCCGTGTATAATTTTGAACATGTGAGTAATCTGCTCCACCAAATCGAAATGGCGGCCTAATTTATGCTAATGTGATGTGGCGACACAGGTCCACTATCCAAATGCATGCCGGTTATGGCGGAACACGTGTTTGCCCACGGCGGGCGATCAGCTAATCAGGGGGAACCAGCGTCCAAAATGGCGCTCACTTACCAAATACATTTACAACAATCAGCATTCTCTGAAATAACATATTATAATAGTAATGAAATATTGACCTACGGTCCTGGGAATATATTTAACAGACCAAATAGGACCGTTTATTGACATTAATTAGGGAAACAATTTTATTTGGCCCTGATCCTAATAAAGGTTACCCGAGTCGAAGCGATATTTTATAATTTTTTGTCGATTTTACTGAAAAATCGAAAAAATGACGAGGCTTCGTCTATGAACTTTAAAATCGAGTCACCCAATTATGGCAATCAACGATAAAAAATGAGTTTCCGAAAACACCCACTTCCTATTCGCCTACAGTGGCATTAATAGGATGAAAGCATTTAAAAAACTCTTACTATCAAAAAATGATAGACTAAGTCTATGAGAAAAATTTTCAGGATTCTTCTAGAGAAACCGACATGGTCGCCATCTTGAAAAAGCGCCAAACACGTGGAATTTCGTCCAAAAATAAGAAAATTACGCCGTTTTCGACGTAAAAAAACGTGCTTCTCCTCTGATAACTCTTTCTGACTAATTTAAACTGGCATATTAAAATTGACCTACAGCTTTCACGTACCTTGATGAAAAAAATGCTATTGATTTTTTTTCAAAAAATCCCTTAAAATTTAAATAAAACCTGTGAGTGACTATTAGGGTCTCTAGTATGGGCTCGTAATGGTGAACGAGAGAAACTGCCCAACATTCTCCATTATAACATAAACTTCCTCTCCCCGTCGAATCGACGGTTCTAAGTAAATCACAAAACTCTTCCTCCACTTGTCATGTTTATTCGTTTAAACATCTGGCAACTACAACGTACAACCCCGCGCACGACACGTCCTACTTGACTCAGAGAGAGCGACCTACGGCACGTCCGCAGTCGCTGAGCGTAATATCTAAAGTGCGGGAAAAGTACCAAGGCCGCATGGGCTCCGGCCCTGCGCGCCCGGCACCAAAGTACCGAAACGAGGCAGTCGTCCACAGATTCTCACGTCCGGGAAACCGGGGATAACTGCCACATTAAAATAACGAAGTAGGGATCCTACATTACCCACGGGTTAGTGATAACGTAGGACCCAACTGACGTGTAGGAGACTGCTTCGTGCAAGTAGCGGGGGTTGTAATAATATGCTACCTCTTATAACTAAGCATAGTTTAAAAATTATAGCGTGGGTGGTTACAGCATGGGTGGTTGACGTCGCAGCATTATAAATGAAAATTGTCCCATCCTCTTAACACCAACTGTCCTGTATGTACGTATTTATATGCTGCAAGCTGCGACCAGCCGATTCATTTTGTTAACATAAATTCCCATTATTATTTAGCAATTATCTTGCTTAAAAATGTATTTACATTTTACATATTTTACACAATCTTGCCGGGCGGGGGCCCTAGGGTAGTGGCTAGCACCGCTGCCTTTCACGCCAGAGTTCGGGGTTCGGTTCCCGGTCTCGGCGGTTTGAATGAAACTAAAAATGTTTCTTCCCCATCCACGTGTGAAAGTCAGTATTGTGGGGAGCCTCCGTGACCGAGAGGTAGCGTGCTCGGCCTCAGACCGCCAGGGCTCGAATTTCGAATCTTGTGTCTGGAGGACAGTGTCATCTCAATCATCTCACCATCCTCAGGAGGTTCTCCTGGCCCAGTTTAGCCTATATGTGCACAAAGGTGGCCTAAAGCCCGATTCATTTTATTTCATTTCATTTACACAATCTTGCCAGGCCTGGAGTAGCCTAATAGTGTCTTGATTAAAATATACTGAAATCTTTTACGTAAATTGCTCGTGAAAATGATTACGTAAATTACATGCAATACAAAATACAATATAATGAAAAAATGTAATAGTGCGATGCGTGTGGCTGGTCTCGCAGTCTTTATCGTTTGGCGCTATAGTAAACCGCGAGTGCCAGCCGCACGAATCGAGCACGTGTGTGGATGGTGCGTCCAACACATGCTAAATATAAAGCGATTTATTGCATTCGCTGGTCGTTAGGGGGCAGTACTCGAGTACTGTATCGAACAAGTGTTCGCATTGTCGGTTCGTTTGTAGGGTCGATTGTGCGTATCGTAGCGTCGGTTCGAATGCAAGTACTCAAATCCCCATTAGCGCGAGGAGTAAAATGCTGAATGATCGTGCTCGGGCCTAGTTGGCCTTTATTGTGAGCGATCACAGCTGGCGTCTCACCGTGTGATAGCCTTGAGTTGCCTTATGCGGTAACGCGATGACGTACCTGATCCGGGCGCGTGCCCTATTGCAGGGTTTAAAATAATTCTGCGATTTGGTCACAAAAAGACATGATTACATGTTTCGTTCGATGTGCAGTGGAACTAGTTGTTCCACGAAATGTCACGTGTGGGACATGACCAGCTAGTTGCCGGCGCGCCAAACGCAAAAGTCGCCCGCTTGCGTTGGGTAAACATTAAAGTTAAAAACGCACATGTCTGCGTCACATCACCGGACGTGTGGTGAACAGAAACAGACCTATGCATCATTATAGTAAAAGTCGTTGGGATATATCGTAAAAGTTGGAGGCGATATAAGGTATGAAAAAATGCAATCTGGAATTAATTATAAATTAAAATGACTGATAAAATTCGGGAATGTCAGTTAAAAATATAGGTTGAAAACTGAAAAACGAAAGTTCTTATGTCGAAGCTGAGCTAGGGCTGTAAGGTCCATTATTAATATTAGTATTGGTGATTCCAGCAATGCGGGGTGTAAACGATCCCGCACTTGTCCGTAGCTTATTGAATCTGGTTATGCTGTGCCGTACTAGTAAATGTGGGGAATCCCCGGACAGTAGACGCTGGTATGAATACTGCTGATGCTGATTGCTAGCCGTGTCGGCTGAAGCAGACATGCTGTGCTGTACTGTGCTGTTCTGTATTATGATGCGCGTTGTTCATGCCCACGCTGCGTTCTGTGTGGTTGACAGGAACGTGATTTATTGGAAATATAAGACGCCAGTGCAGTGCCTGTAACTCTGAGGCTGAGAGGTAGGCGACGTTTTAAAATGTCATATATATGAAAAAAAAACAGTTGTTGGCCATCACTCTATTAACTATTTAAGTGATGCACCTCTCCACCATGTCGGTGGCTAGCCTTTACATTGCTGGTGCACACCCCAGGCCTTTGGCCAGGGTATGCGGTCGCCACTCTCCGTGGCCTATGTACGTGACGTGTCGTGCGCGGGTTACTTTTACGTTGCCGTCTAGACCAGATGAAAAAATGTCTGTATATGTTGTATCTTAGAAATGTAGACTGTAGAAAGTGTTCATGCTATGTCGCATGTTGCGAGAAACAGGGGTTGCTGAGATAGTTGAAAATGCGTCGCTGAGATTGCACATAATTTCTTTGCACTAGTTCACACACGTATATATTTATTTAGTGAAAACTGTAGGTCTAGATTTTAAATAAAATGTTTTCACTTATTCACACACATACATAATGGTATAGTGAAAACTGTAGGTCGAAATTGTACATAAAAAATGGCAGATACAAATATGACATGCTATGCTAAGCTAAGATAATAGTATATTGTAAATCGACCTGGGTGAAAAAACTGTCAAATCGAATATTTCTGTATTTATACAAATTTAATCTTCAGAAATCAACTATCATGAGAAAATTTCGTTCTCAAACTGATAGGCTTAATGTGACTGTGAATAAAAACAGCTACATTTATTTTAGAAAAATATTTAAAACGTGACTGACAGTAGTGTATGCGGATTGATGATATAGTATATCATTTCGCTGAAAAATGATTTCTGTGATGAACATTCCACTTTTTTTTTTATTATGGCACGTTCATCACCGAGTCATTCTCATTAACGCTCGCTCGCTTCGATTCATTGACTGACGTATAAATCAGCTGTCGTCGTAGCGGTTGCGTTTATTTCGTCTGTGGTGGGTGTGTGTATGGTGTATTATCGGTACTGCTAACATGTGCGGCAGACATCATGTGGCTGCGTGTCTGTGTCAGCATGCGTGTAACGGTGTGTACATAGAAAAGTGAACAGCAGCCGTGTCTCGCCTCACATTAGCATATTCATTACCTACTCTGTGCCCAAATAAGGCGCTAAAAGTAGGCTAGAGCAACTACAAACACCAGGGGGCGTTTCAACGTGAAAAAAGTCTCGCACAATTAGTGCTATAATTTCGTTTCCGAAACAGCTTATTTATATTTCCTCTCTTTCAACCGTTTTGAAAAAGAAAATTTATAAATAATCAAAAAAATTATTTGAAACTAGGCCGTGTATAATTTTGAACATGTGAGTAATCTGCTCCACCAAATCGAAATGGTGGCCTAATTTTTTTGCTAATGTGATGTGGCGACACAGGTCCACTATCCAAATGCATGCCGGTTATGGCGGAACACGTGTTTGCCCACGGCGGGCGATCAGCTAATCAGGGGGAACCAGCGTCCAAAATGGCGCTCACTTACCAAATACATTTACAACAATCAGCATTCTCTGAAATAACATATTATAATAGTAATAAAATATTGACCTACGGTCCTGGGAATATATTTAACAGACCAAATAGGACCGTTTATTGACATTAATTAGGGAAACAATTTTATTTGGCCCTAATCCTAATAAAGGTTACCCGAGTCGAAGCGATATTTTATAATTTTTTGTCGATTTTACTGAAAAATCAAAAAAATGACGAGGCTTCGTCTATGAACTTTAAAATCGAGTCACCCAATTATGGCAATCAACGATAAAAAATGAGTTTTCGAAAACACCCACTTCCTATTCGCCTACAGTGGCATTAATAGGATGAAAGCATTTAAAAAACTCTTACTATCAAAAAATGATAGACTAAGTCTATGAGAAAAATTTTCAGGATTCTTCTAGAGAAACCGACATGGTCGCCATCTTGAAAAAGCGCCAAACACGTGGAATTTCGTCCAAAAATAAGAAAATTACGCCGTTTTTGACGTAAAAAAACGTGCTTCTCCTCTGATAACTCTTTCTGACTAATTTAAACTGGCATATTAAAATTGACCTACAGCTTTCACGTACCTTGATGAAAAAAATGCTATTGATTTTTTTTCAAAAAATCCCTTAAAATTTAAATAAAACCTGTGAGTGACCATTAGGGTCTCTAGTATGGGCTCGTAATGGTGAACGAGAGAAACTGCCCAACATTCTCCATTATAACATAAACTTCCTCTCCCCGTCGAATCGACGGTTCTAAGTAAATCACAAAATTCTTCCTCCACTTGTCATGTTTATTCGTTTAGACATCTGGCAACTACAACGTACAACCCCGCGCACGACACGTCCTACTTGACTCAGAGAGAGTGACCTACGGCACGTCCGCAGTCGCTGAGCGTAATATCTGAAGTGCGGGAAAAGTACCAAGGCCGCATGGGCTCCGGCCCTGTGCGCCCGGCACCAAAGTACCGAAACAAGGCAGTCGTCCACAGATTCTCGCGTCCGGGAAACCGGGGATAACTGCCACTTTAAAATAACGAAGTAGGGATCCTACAAATATACCTTGATGAAATATACCTTGATGAAATACACATTTGCCCTTCCAAAGACCTCTATAACCTTGCTTTCTGTTCACGTAAATACGATACATTTTTGGGTTATCATATACACGTATTGCTCTGATAGCTCTATGATGTGCGTCAATTTGGCGAAGATGAAGTCAAAATGTATTTACTTTGAAGCTGACATTTGTTTTCAATCAATTTGCGATCTGATGCATGTGTAATTCGTACTGTAAACTATAATATGGACGGGTTCTAAATTGATTGTAGAAGCAGTGGATAAATCATTTTTATAATGCGTTATGACGCATATCATATGCCACCAATCGTACATTTTGAGAAGAAAGACTCAGCGTATCTTTAAGTTAAATTGCAGCAGAGTTACTGAAAAAGAGCAGAGTCAAGATTGTTGATGTTGTGTCGCATCTTTAAATCATTCTAAATGACACATAGGAAAGACATGCCGATCGCACAGTTTTTTCTGCCAGGATCAGTTCGCTTATATTTGCTGACAATTGGACTGTTTTAATTAATCCAAATTAAAATGGGTATTTCTATGTCAGGTAGGGCTGTTTCGGTCTTAAAATATAATCATTTAAATAATTTGTTTTGCAAATTAAAAAGGAAACCGAGCTAAAGGTCGGACTCGCTCTTAGACTTCGGTCCAAACAACCCTCATGAACGGTTACAAATATTATTTTGCTGACCATTGGACTGTTTTAATTAATCCAAATTAAAATAGGTATTTCTATGTCAGGCGTGGCTGTTTCGGTCTTAACATATAATCATTTAAATAATTTGTTTTGCAAATTAAAAAGTAAACCGAGCTAATGATCGGACTCGCTCTTAGACTTCGGTCAAAACAACCCTCATGAACGTTTACAAATAGTATTTTGCTGACCATTGGACTGTTTTAATTAATCCAAATTAAAATAGGTATTTCTATGTCAGGCGTGGCTGTTTCGGTCTTAAAATATAATCATTTAAATAATTTGTTTTGCAAATTAAAAAGTAAACCGAGCTAATGATCCGACTCGCTCTTAGACTTCAGTCAAAACAACCCTCAGGAACGGTCACAAATATTATGTTTTCTTGCGGTATTCTACGGTGGCTATTAGGGCCACCACAAATACAAGCTAGACATTGTGGAAATACAAGTTATCCCAGTAAACACAAAACATTTGTATACCATGTGTACAATGTTGGAACATTGTACACATGTTATACAAATGTTTTGTGTTTGCTGGGATTGTTGTCGTGATGCAAGTTAGACCTATAGAAATACAAGCTATCTTTGTCTAATTACATGTTAGACTTGTGGTAGTCATGGTAGTATGCTTAGTATTCTCATGAGGAGCACACTTACACAGCCCCTTCTTACGAACAACGATACCATAAAATTAATACTGGCAGGTGTCTACACGAGCGCCTAGTTGACGAGTAGTGGGTCATATAGGCCTACTGCATAGGCTGTCAATATATATAAATAATATTTTTCTTGGAGGCTCTTACATCGTTTGTATGAACACCATTACCATTGCTTTAAGATATATCTCAGAAACTGGCCATCCTAAATCTAGAAAGCGGTTTCTAACGTTACACTATTGTTTTCCTGGTCAACGACAAATATACGAATAAGCCGACATCACCTAAATAGCACATGAAATATCTTAATTAGGAAATATCGAGTGAAATTATGTTTAAAAAGTTAAAAACATCATTATATTTTTATTCACTGCAAAATTTAGCAGCATCATGAAATAGTATGCCCTATATAAATGTCAGCTTCTATGTAATCAAATTGTATACAATTTCACAGTCACATGTAGTAATAAGTAGCCGTAATAATTCAGATATTAAGTCTTACCTTCTCTTTGAGGAGGGTTAGGTTTGGGATAACAAATCTACTGATCTTGACCCAAAACTTTTTCCAGAGAGTATAATGTAAACAGCATCCCAGGGTAAACGTCCAAGGTAAATAACATTGTCGTATATAGTAGTTTGATGTTAGGCATTCTTTTACCTTGGGAAGATGAATTAAGGCAGCCCAGACTTAACACTATTGATTGCTTAAAGGCCAGGTAAAGTCCAAGAAACTATTCTGCACAAAGCAATAATTAACTATTCTATATTAAATAAGGTTTTAATGGCGAGAGTACGGTACGTTTTAGCCTACTGATTTTCTGAATATGAACGTAGTGGATGGAGCTTGTTTTTTTACGTCAGGACTGATTTTTCTGACGCCAGATGCTGGAAGTTTGCATGATTGGTTTTAATACATGCACATTATCTGATTATATTATAGCTGTTGATATAGGCCTACAAAGCATCTACCAAATTTCGACCCCAGGCATCACAACAAACAGATGGACAAGCGCTGCTGACATGCCGAAACAACACTATAAATTCTGGCCCGTCCTGTCCGAAGTGACACATTGACTCGGTTTTTATACGGGCTATTTGTGGAAATATGAACAAATTCGTGTACAGTCATGGAAGCACAAGATGCTTTGCTACAATTTTTCATGTTAATAATGGGCGGACTTTGTATGTGATATCGTGTGTTGAAACTCTACCCAGCCCAGAAAGAGTGTACATTTCCAGTCTTTATTTTGGCTAACAAATAATAGCAATGGATTAAAATTTGATAAGAATTTACAAAACAGGTGACACATACGCTAAACTTTAAGTGTTCTTAGCAAGGGGAATATGTGCTCGCTTCAATAGTTTTCACTCGTGTTACCATATGCCCAAGCTGAATTTTTCAGGATACCTTTCAAATACCATTAGAGACAACATACTAAAACGCCCGTGATTTCAAGATGGCCGCCAAAATGTTGAAACCGCTATATCTCGGCTTGTAATCAGCATAACTTTATGATTTAAATGTCTACATGTGCATTTATTGCCATAATGATTCCATTAAAACAGGTTCTGAGTCACTAAATATATAGTCACTCCTATAATTTATTTGCAATTCAAGGTATATTGATAAGCGAAATAGGAAGATTTTGCTATGTATGACATTTTAAATACTATTTCAATCATTAACATATCAGAAATTGAAAATTATACCAAAGATGTTTTCCAGAGGTTTTGTCACCAATGAGATGTTTTTAATGGCTAAATCTGACTACCTAAAAAGTCTCAAATCAAGATGGCCGCCTGTGACTCTAGAAGAAGAAAATTCCTCTGACTAATTAGTGTATACCTACTGTTCAATTGTCAATGTCAGTGCAGGCACTGATGTTGGCCGTGGTAGC
The DNA here is from genome assembly GCA_964017125.1 of Flabesymbios commensalis. Lineage (NCBI taxonomy): Eukaryota > Metazoa > Annelida > Polychaeta > Terebellida > Flabelligeridae > Flabesymbios > Flabesymbios commensalis. The sequence goes on from OZ024913.1 coordinate 59,073,379, forward strand.
CTTAAACAACCGACAATATAGTTACCTTCACCTATTGTTACTCTGGGGACTATCCGACCAGACTCTCCGGACGTATGGACATGCCTGGGGTGAAACCCCCAGACATGCCCAGAACCCCTATGTTATCGGGCGGGTGAAGGAAAACGCTCTCAACAACCCACCGTGCCCTATCACCCCAAAACTCATGTCATCATCTGTACATCATCCATCTCACCATCGCAGTACAATACATTAGTGCCAAAACGTGACATAAATAATTTGCTACATGTAGGAATTATACCGTAAAAAAGCAGTGAAATTAAAATAATACTTCCCCTGATATAAAAAGGAACCTTATATACTATGCTTTTGGTGTCCCCCCCTCCCTCCCCACCTCTCTCAATTTCCAGGAAGGGTAAAAAACATATATGCAACAAATTAGATGCATAATACCTCGTAGGCCTATAGGTGTGATTTTGAGTATAGTTATTCTTCTAGGTTTTCAATGATTAAGCATGCTCAAGGTGAAAAGATCAACTTAACATTGTGAAAATGTCATTTTAAACAAGGAATTACAAGGCATTACAAGTAAATGGGAGGAAGCAATTGAGAGACGCTAAAAGGCGACGAAGAGACATTGAAGGGCAATGTAAAGGCGTTGAAAGATGACAAAGTGTCATTAAGGTGCGACTGGGTGTGTTAAAAGGTTGTATGGAAGGCAGTACAGGGCGACGAGGAAGCGTTAAAATGCGATGGGGAGGCGTTTAAGGACGACGAGAAGGCATTAAAGGGCGCTAAAGAGGCGTTAAAAGGCAATGGGGGGGGGCATAAAAGGGCGAGTAAGTGTGACAGGGTGCATTAAAAGGTAATGAGAAGGCATTAAAAAGCAACGAAAAAGCGTCAAAGAGCATCACAGAGACATCAAAGGGCGATTGAGAAGCAATAAGTGGAGAAAGGGAAACATTAAAGGGCAATGGAGAGGCGTTAAAGAACGCCGAGACAGTGCTAAAGCGCGACAACGAGGCATTAGTATGGGACGGAAAGGTGTAAAAATGGTAATGCTATGGCCTAAAATGCGATGGAGGGGAAACAGAAAGAGATGAGTAAGTATTAATATTAAAGGGTGGCGGAGAGGTGGGGCGATTGGAATGTTTTGATGGGCGATTGGCAGGAGTTAGAGAGCATCTGGTGGTGTCAAAGGGTAACAGACAAACGATAAAAAACGGTGAGGAGGCGTTGAAAAACACTTTATTCAGTCAAAAATAACCTTATACCCATAAATATGACAAATGAAATAAAATGAATGGGGTTTTAGGCCACCTTTGTGCTCATACAGACTAAACTGGGCCAGGAGAACCTCCTGAGGATGGCGAGATAAATGAGATGACACTGCCCTCCGGACACAGGATTCGAAATATGACATTTAACTATCAGAATTGTACTACAAGAAATGCAGTTAAAACCTCATCAAAGATATGGAATACACTTGTTTCTATTTTTATTTGTGTAAAATGTTTTTGGAATGAGACTTTGGATCAAACTACTAACAGAAAAGTATTTTTTACTTAAAATCAAATTAAAATAAGGTATTACATTGTATTATTTTAATTTGTTAGAATCATATTTTCGCTCATTTGACCTTAAAATTGACATTTGACTTTAAAGATGAAGCTGAATCAATCACTAAGATAATACCAGAAATCGATCTTCCAGTAAGTTAGATTAGGTCGGTTACCTCTTTTTACACGAAAAATAGGTATTACACTTGCTTTTACTTGACCTCAAAATTGACGTTTTGACATTAATTAAAGACCTTTCATCTTCAATTTTTTTATCAATTTTGACCTTGGAATTTACTTTTTGATCTTTAAGAAATCCTTGTATCACCAAAATAATAACATAAGTGGATTGTCCAGTAAAATCACCTAACAACGAGGTATTACATATGATGTTTTTTGATACTTGTATTTGTTAAAAATATTATTTCCAGGAATTTGACCTTAAAATTAACCCTTTGACCTTAAATGTCACCTTGAATCACAAACATAATACCATAGAAGAATTTACCAGTCAAAATCCCAGGAAAATGAGGTATTACACGATTTCTTAACTTTAATAAATTATTTGGTAAAAATCATATTTTCGATTACTTGACCTTTAGAGTGACCTTTTGACATTGAAGATGACCTTGAATCATGAAAATAATATAAGAAATGCATTTTCCAATTAAAATTAGACGAAAAAAAGTATTACACTTGTTCCTACCTTTATTTGTCGAAAAATCATATTTTACCTTGGCCATAATCTAGGATTTCGCCATACCAGCCCATCTTCTTTCAGTGCGGGGACCGTCTTATACGTCAGAATCTGACGTCCGCAGACGTCAGATGCTGACGTATAAATATGATCCCCGCACTGAAAGGGTTAGGATATGACATCTAAGAATCAAATAAAACTTAAATCAATGTATTTACTTATGTCTGCTTATGATTTTCTATATTTTAAAATCCAAATTAGAAATGTTCTGGAATTTCGGAATACATGTGTGATTCTGTGGAACCAATAATTCTATATTTTAAAATCTAAATTAGAAATGATAAGGTTCTGGAATTTCAGAATACATGTGTGATTATATGGAACCAATAAATTACACCAAGCTAGGGAGCTTATCGATATACCCACGTTATGCATTTTTAGTTTTTTTATTCAAATACATCGTTGCTTACAATAGGGAATAAGTATTGATACTTGGATAACATTATTATGTTGACATGTATTCTTATACACCACTATTAAGCAACAAACTCAGTAGCATAATACAGGCCTATATGTTTACACAGATTAGGCCTAATTACAAATTCGAGGTAAAACGGTTTTCCTTCGGACATGAAATGAAATGAAATGAATCGGGCTTTAGGCCACCTTTGTGCACATATAGGCTAAACTGGGCCAGGAGAACCTCCTGAGGATGGTGAGATGATTGAGATGACACTGTCCTCCAGACACAGGATTCGAAATTCGAGCCCTGGCGGTCTGAGGCCGAGCACGCTACCTCTCGGTCACGGAGGCTCCCCACAATACTGACTTTCACACGTGGACTTTCACACGTGGATGTTTCTTTCAAACCGCCGAGACCGGGAACCGAACCCCGAACTCTGGCGTGAAAGGCAGCGGTGCTAACCGCTACCCTAGGGCCCCCGCCCTCCTTCGGACAAGTACGCGATCAACACCTATGCAAAATGCAGCAGTTGTTTCTTATGGGCTTTTTCAAACGCCAAATATCTAAATCATATGTTGCTCTAGTGTACTATAGAGCATGCTGGCATTTCAACGGTGAGGTGCACCTGCCGCTCATGTTGTTTTAGTGTGGGTAACATTTGCTTGGTTACACAGCTTTGCCTGCTGGGTGTTTGTATGCAGAAGACAGAAGGTACAACTGTGCTGTTGTAGCCAAGACGACGAACTCTAAATACGAGACGCACAACCAATGTTGTTTTAATGTTAGCATAACGTCGGAGACTGTAGGCCAACATTGGTGGTTTGCTGGAATCACAACTAGTCTATAGCCAGCAGGAATATGTGGATCAACCAGTCTAAAAATCATCCTTTCCCAGGAAAATCTGATATATTGATGAATAAATCAGGAATGACTTGTATCATGTTTATTGTCGTCAAGAAACCATCCATATGTTTTTCTATTTGTAACGATATTCACCAGTATGCAGGATGAATCCATTATTGTTTTTAAATACTATTATATTGTAAAATCAGTATTGATGAATAACGATAATTTCTACTAACTTATTCAAAGGATGTGATGTAAGCCATATGAATTACTAGCTTTCTAATAATGTTCATCGTAACATAAATCGCTATGCGCTATTGCTTTTCTGTTCATAAATAATCCAATATTCCAATGCTTAATTCATTGTGAAAAGTAACAGAAGCATAGATAGCCATAAATAGATTCATGGTTATACTACTGTGCAAAGCCAAAAGGCAGTAACTGCTTACATTACAAGTAAGGCTGTTGGCTTAACAGATCAGAATGGTCCGCTGCAGGAGTGAAGGGAAAACCTTGGTGGCTCTGATGTTTGCTTCCGGCGATATCGCACTCGGTACCTGTTAGCAAAACACGTGGATTGATCCCTGCAGACAGCTCGTAGATCCACATCTCCGGATTATCTCCGTTTCCAGCACATTCTTTCTCGCTGATAGTGAGCCTATCTGTTATCCGGACTGGCAGTTAACCCTTTAAGCCCTCACGATGCATTAAAGCATCATTTCATATCCCTGAAAATACACTTAATTTTTCTACAGCAAAGTGTTTTAGAAAGAAAATTTCCTTGAAACTGGTTTACCAATACATGGCAATTTTCTTAAATTTTCAAACCACATCAAATCATCTTCATCCACTACAAGTCGAGAATTGCAACAGCAATTCGCGGCTTGTAGTGGATGAAGATGACAATGATAAATTCAGGCCTGAAAGGGTTAAGTCAAAATGTCAGCTGCCTCACCTGGTGGCTGTATTATCCCCTGATCCCTGTGGATTGTGCTGTGATGTAAAACACGAACAAAAAAGCAGCATCCAGGATTCTTCGTTCCCATTTTTCCGCCTTGTTATTAGATCTAACGTCATAGTACAAATATAGTACAAACGGTATAGTACACCTGGCGTGTCACTCCTCTATGTTTACTCACCCACAAAAATATATACGACTTCCATCACCATTTGTAGAATATCTATATCATGTAAGAATTTTACTATGCTTCATATAGGAAAAATCACTACTGCATATAATGTTCACATGAAACCTGTAGTTCGCATATTTGGGATATTTTATTTTAGTCTCCGGGCAACTCTTCATAAGTATGTACCAATGCCTTAAAACACCATCGACATGGTCGAAGAAATTGACCTAGATATCTTAGGCACATGCTTTGTCAAGACGGCCATCTTATCTCGACCAATCTCATGATTAAGATCAGAGTCGGTTCTTTGAGATTTGAGCACTTATAATCGTACACAAAGGCTGCGAATTGAGATAGGCCCTATTTCCCCACCAAGCATACGCTATTACTAGTATTATTATCAATTGAAAATGTAATACTTACAATATAGATATCAACTAATATAATTATTGAGTTGACTAATGTGACTCAAATAACAGGAGGGGTGCTGGATGGTTGTTAGTTAACAGGATGGTTGTTAGTAGTATTACTTTTAAACTTCACCTAAACTGTCTGTTGCTTGCTGTATGTCATGTTACATAACCACTAGTATAAAACAAACAGCTTAGAGATGTTGCAGCCCCCTCGAGTCCATAATCGTCACGAGCAGACTACCAGTGGCGTACCTCGGCTCCTGCGTTCAACCACGAGGCTAATTCAGCTCTCGCATTCGGTGACGTTGTGGCGCGTCGCATATAGTGATCACTGTTGCGACAATAGAGTGTTTGACATTTGGTCACTCACATGTGGTCCTCAACTTCAATAAGAGTGGGGCATTAAAAATCCTTTTTTGTGTTGCAATATCGCCACGATATACGGAAAACGACGTAAACCAATACTCATTGACCCCCTCCCCCCCCCCCCCTCACTCTGGGAACTATCGAAGAAAGCTGAGTTGAGTGAAAAGTGATGGCGTTTGAGCATTAAATTGGACCGCGAAAGTCAAATTATCTGGCTTTCAATATTCCACCATGCCCAATTACCATACGTCGTCATCTGCTGTACATCATTCCTTTTTCATCTTTTTAGCTTATTACAAAGTCACTTACATGAGCGTCTGGTTCAAAAAGTGCTGTTAATACAACTATTCCACTTACTAATTTTCTTGCTTACTTACTCAAATGTCAGGGCGTAAATGGACATTTACGCCAATTGTTGCTGGTCATTTACGCTCGTAGGGTCTATGTGAATATGCGTCCCATATTGGTCAATAATAATACACTACCCTCGCACATAAAGCGTCAACCCCATGGTGGACACGTTACAATATATCGCAGGCTTAGGATTGGTCGAGATGGCCATTTCGACAAATCCCTAGCCTACGAACATGTATATCGCACCCTCGCTGACCAGGGCATGTACGACAATGTGAGACATGTCACAACGTAGCAAAATACACTGTGCAGTCAGTATATCGTATATCGTAACTTGTACGAGAATGCGGGTCCAGCACAGCACTATACTTTTACACTACTTTAATACAAATGTCACGTTTAGAAAAGGCAATATATTTTACGCAGTGGGTATAATGATAGCTAATTTTTGTCAGCCTTTGGTCAATATAGAGCATAATATCAAGAATAGATTGATATAATCTGTTATATTTAGGCATAAAAAACTACTTGACCCGCAGCTGGCCTGGATAACGGTTCAGTGAATCCAGAATCATACAGGCTACCAACTGACCTACATACATAACTCTATTCACATGCTGCTACATGTTAAAAACCTGACCCTGTCCCAATTGGCCTCCCAGCTAAAAAGACACCCTGTCCCAATTTATTTCATGTTTAATGGTCTTTTTAAGCTTATTAATATTTGTTTATAACATTTTGAGGCTATTAGGCTGAAAAATGTGATGGAATTCGGCTGATAATATCCTGAAAAATCAGCAAAATATATGCTAAGCGGGTGCCCAGAGTTGGCACATCCCCAGTACTCCCAAGTATGTAAGTGCCCCCCCCCCCCCCCCCCCGGGTCAAGTCTACACAAACATCACTAATAAAAGCAGGTGTGTGAGAACAGTTTGAAGATAATAATGTTATCCTGATAAATAAATTTAAAAAGTTTAATACAAAATACCAAACTGTGCGCGCAATATTATGAAACACAAATAGAATGTATAACCCTGTCGTCGGGTTTTGTCGTGACCTTTGAGACTGGCTACTTCGCTTGAACATGTTGAAGGCGCTGACACAAAGAACCAAATTTGTACCAACGAATCAAACAGCAAACACAAGACGTTGGCCCAATTACGATTCATGGTTAACTGCTGTTTTCGCCAGTGGCCAAAATTAATATTAAACCAGCTTTGAATCAGCGTATCGTGATCACTGGGATCTGCATGGTTTCTGGCTGTGTTATTTAGAGTGGTCATTTTTATACCAGCAAAGACGATACGTTGAGCCAGGGTCGGACTAATGATGGCCCATCGTCTACAACGCTGGGTACCCCATTAAATCAGAAAAAGTTTCTCGTTTTTACCAGGATGACTACGTGTTCATGTGTGGCTGGGGACTAATCCAGCCCATCCCACTGCCCAGTAAGCATGACACATTGACCGATGCTTGTCTTATGTTGATCCGCCGTCTACGACACCGGCCCAACATTAAACCAACATCAGGTTAATTCCTCGTTTGAGTGGATAGGCGTCATAACAAGAAAGATGTTGACATCCAAACAAGCTACTTCCTAACCCAGTGCAAAGTGCATTCACAAACAAGAGATGCCTCTTTGCCGCTACATTGCAAATTGTATTACACATGACTCAGTGGAAACATACTTGATACACATCGAACATGACTATCCACAAATGAAAATAAAAACTAACGGAACGAGCTCTCTCGTTTATAGTTTTGATAGCACTAAACGCAACGTTCTATAGTAAGCTAACCAATAAAAAGGTGATCTCCAAAATGTATTATTATTTGATAATATAGACTTATCAATATCCACATTACACAATAACTATGGCGATTCTTGGACAAGGTATCGAATAAAAAATCTGAATTTGTATGATTGTGAGGAGCTGGAACGTGGTTCATCTGGTCGCTTAGGATACAATTTAGGTGAGGACGACTCAATAATAATATGATATGTGAATATCAGGTTATTTAGAGCGGAGTATCAACAATAATATCATGTGACGTGACAACTCGATATTAATAGGCGGGAAGCGACGATTATAAAACATGCGATAATCAAGATTATTCATTTATAATTCTTCACTTTTCGATTTTCAATCGATTTTTGCTGCACTCAGCTAATCCCTGGGGTTATGTCTCGTCTATGGCGACATAAGGCTAGTTATGTGCTTTAAATCAAAATTCGTCCTCCAGACATTAAAACAACATTGGCTCAACGCATCGCGTCTGCTAAGAATACAGTAACGTTAGTCTATGAGATACTGAAATATACAATATTGAAATTTCATACCAGTATGTATTTCTGATGCCAGGACTGGTATAGAACTAATTGAGCTCAGTTTTCTTAATATTTATACAGACTCAAAGATAATCAGCCAAATTGTTATGGCCAGTCCAATCATTATCAATGACAAGTTGTCATCAGGTCATGGAAAAATATGTGCATTTGGGAAACAATTCGGGGTGGGTGCCATTTCATTGATACAAGTTTTTTAGGAAAACATGATCACTCACCAGTGTGATCTGGAGAAACTTACTATGTACACTGACCTCACTGTAGCAGGCAGTCTTGAATGTGGCCATATGGCAAGCATTTGTCATTCCATTATAGGTAAACTGGCAAATGTCAGGGTCAAACCTTAGTTCATTCACCTGAACGGCAGTGACCTTAATCTGAGAACAAGGTCAACAGGTTAACAATACAACACACCCATCTGCGCCCCATCAAATGTGGGGATTTCTATCGTTCCAGCAAACACTAGGCGTTGACCTAATGTTGATTTAATGTTGGGCCAGCGTCATACCAAAGAATATAGGACACAGTAACCCAGCAGTAACTCTTTAACCGCCGGTTATATTAGTTGATTTTTGTTTTTTTATCAGCACATTAATACCAGGTTTTGAACATAAACATAAAACGTGACATCAATCAGCAAAATTTCAAAATCGTTGACCTCCATTTTGTTAAATTTGAATATTTTTCACCCATTTGAAGTTGTGCATCGCGTCAGCGAGACACAACTTCAGGTGGGTGAAAATTCCAATTAAATAAATAGTGGTTAAGGGGTTAAGCAATAACGGGTTTTTCGTTTTTGTTGGGATGGAGTACGTCATACCAAGAAAACACGACGTTAGCACGATGTTAGTAAAATGCTGGGCCAGTTTGGTATGCGTAAGACTAACGTTAAACCAGCATCAGGTCATATTCTGGTCTTCCGCATATTTACAAGATTACAGGAAGAATAGGCCTATAACATAAAAGAAGGAGTTGCATCATTAATATAGAAATGACATGATTAGGCCTATACCTATCACTAAATGCATTAGAAAATTTACTAAAACTGCGCTACATTACACACATAGAAGTTTAAAAACAGATCTGTTTTGAACTATCAATCTGATGTATTTAAAGGCCTATAGCCTATTTTAGCCTATATCTTGAAGCACGTAACTAAATTATTATAGGCCTACATGTATATATATTATTATATATTATTATATTAGTAAGTAGGCCTATATAGGTTTATTATATAATGTAGGGCCTCAGTGATCATCAATGGCGTCAGTGCTTGCTGAAAATAAGATCGCGTTTTTAAATGCATTAATTTTGCATTTTTTTTATCAGGCATTCTCTTAAATGCTTCCTGTGTTAACTGTCTTTATGTCATTTAATTGTTAGTGCCTGGTACATGTGCTTATCGTAATGATCAGTGGGTGTTTGTGTCGTTTTTATGTATTTGTTTGGTTCTAATTTGGACGATTGCCAAAGAGCTAGAGATAAGAGGATTTAACATTACATCACTGTTTGGTGCTAAGTCAAAAGGCAGTAGCTCCTTAATTTTCAAGTGAGCAGTTACTGCCTTTTGAATTTTCGCTGAGTAAAATGCTGTGTCTAGTGATATATAAACACATGTCCCCGTACGTACACATGTGTACGCGACACACTGCTGGCGTACTGCCAAATCCAGGGCATTTGCTAATGTTGTTTCTGCAGCATGTGTAGTTGCTGCTGCAGCCTGAGTTATACGCGCGCCATGACCAACCTAAACTATGCCTTGATTTGGCAGCGGTACGGCGGCCAGAGTGCTTCTTCTGCAAATACTTTCATTTCGTGTTCAGTATCTGGGTCGGATGGTGAGACAAGGGAACTAACATGAGGAAGAAACGGCAGTGTCAGTTGTTGGCCTGCTGCTGTTGCATGTTGGCAGCAACAGCAGCAGCGGCAGCATATACTTATTGTGAGAATGTAACAGAATGCAGCCTTTTCGGTGAGTACGATTTTTATGGCACTTTTTGTTTTGTATGAATAGCATTAAAAGTGTATGACGTATTATCGTATTATCGAAACATTTAACTGTTCAACATGCTAACGTAACCATGGTAACGCTCATATCACCTGACCACCATGGGCATTAGGCCCTATATAATTTAAAACCACAAAACGCGTACAATACGTAACATTGTTTGTGGTTGTTTCTAAAGAAACGTATGTATGCTACTAAATTCCAGCGCGGTCTTCATCATCTTTGTAAACTGGTAAATAGCGAGAGCGACAAGAGAGACGAAAAAAGTGACGAAACGTCTTTAAGCAATGAATAATAATATAAAACCAAATAAAAAATAATTGGCTCAAGCATGTTAAGAGCAAGGAAAATAGTTAGGAGAGACTTAAACTCTTAAAAGGTGCCTAAACACAGAGAGGTTATTAATATGACCAGGGCCTCCTGTGGAGGCATTGTGCAGCACTAAAAATCCAATATTTCACTGAACGAGAGAAATTTTGGAGGCATTGTGCAGCACTATAAATCCACTCTTTACACCTCCCTGATATGATATAACATATTGATAAGAAAATAAGTCGGGGCAGTATGCACATATATAAAATATTTGTGATCTGGTAAGGCAAAAAAATAGCTTGGTTTCTTTTTTGCCTTCCTAAACAGGGTAGTTAGAAGATGATTTTTTTTTGGGGGGGGGGAGGGGTATTTCGATTACATGGTCCCCCAAAATAAGGTAGATAGTGAACTTTCTTTGGTATTTCACTTCTAGAGGAATTGCAAAATTGCCTCAAAATTCACAAACAAAATAAATTGGGGAGGGACGTTCTAAAAAAATTAAATTGCTCTAATATTTAACACGAGTATCGGTCAATGCTGCTGCGGAGATTGATGTCTGTAAACATGGTAAACATGGTAAAAGCATAAAGTTGTTTTTCTTACCTCTATGGTAAAAGCAAGGATTTTGGGCAAAGTATATTTATCGTTATCTGACGACGAGCGCGGGAGTCTTATTGTAGTAGTTAATGTTACCGACTGTAAAGCCGGAGCTCAAAGAAACAACGTATTTGCTTTCCTACAAGTCCATCACACGTTAAGAGTCTCTGTTATTGGGACATTTGTGACTGAGAGGTAGCGTGGACAGTTTAGCATAGCCAAGATTATACTTTGAATTACCAGACTAGGTTTACCAGCTCTAACAAGATACGTTGACCCAATGTAGATTTAATGTTGGCCCATCGTCTTCGACGCTGGCCCAATATTAACCCAACATTCGGTATCTAGTTTGCTGGTATATTATTGTCAGAGCGTCACTTTCGCAACAGTACAAATCTGGTACAAAAAAGGACATGCATAGGAATGTTTACAATTATAAAAACCTTGGTTTGCTAAAGTCTAAAGATATTATGTTAGTTTGAATTGAACTGTCCAGAGAAGAACCAATATCATGGTAAGCACCCGTTAATCGGGTACTGCAAGATTTGCCTTGCCTACGATATATCGTAGGCTTCGGATTGGTCGAGATGGCCATCTCGACCAATCCGAAGCCTATGATATATCGTAACTTGTACGAGAATACAGACCCAGGTAGTTACTTTGATCCCACTATATGATACGTGTGAATTCGTGATATAAAATGGTGTATACTGCTGACTGTTTTTGTTTATTTGGCAATATACGACATGGAAATAAAACTAGTTTAGTCTTTTTTTGGTTCTTTAAAATGTTTTTATATATATATTTTCGTATTTTATTTAAGATTAGTAGCCTATACAGCTTCATATAAATTAAATTTCAAAATTTTCCAAAATTGATAATTATCATCCTACAGCGTCCCTTTAAACAAGTTAAAGATTCATACAGCTTTGAAACGCGCATGTGTGGGACGGTCAAGTGTAGGCCTACATTAGCCTATATACTACACTTTGACAGCATTATTATCAGCGACTGAACTGATTACAAGATACTACTCCAACGAGAAATTGGCCCAATGGTGTTTTAATGTAGGACCAACGTTTGCGACGTTGGCCGACATTAAACCAACATTTGGTGAGTGTGCCGTGTTGGCTGTGAAAGCTCTTACTGTCAATATTCTGGAGGTCAACTGTTTCCAGAGCCCCACGGTAGCACAGCCTTTTGTGTCACAACACAAAGCCCACATAAGAGAAATGGTAAATTATTTCCTCATAGATGTCGCTCAAGTATATAGAGTTTTTATGACTTGGGAACTTGCTCTTAATGTGGCGATTAGTATGCAACGCATATAGTATTATTATCTTGGCTGATAACTGTGGATGTGGGGTGATATGTCATTGTGGAATGTCCAAGGGGCACTGTTGCATTCTAGGGACCACATTGTCCCGCGCATTTTGACAGTTGACTACACCTTTAAATATACATTTAATATGTTGCCTCCAGTTTGACCATTATAATATCATGTATGCATGGTATATGCGAGAGTTGTGAGTAAATACATGCGAGAAAAAAACATCAACAATATGCGAGGATTTATTTTACTGAAATTCTAAAGTATAGTTCTTCATCGAGCATGTGTAGAGTAAGACTGCTACTTGATTTTGTGGCAGCGTCAACGCAATAATCACACAACCCCTGAATTTGCATGACTTACACATGCAACACTGTATTTTTTTGTATATTGAATAAATCGTTATGATCTTGTATTCTGAAATGGCCATTCACATTGAATATGTTAAACGTCTGCAATAATCAAAGTATCAGCGAGAGTTAGAACAAAGTCACAGACTCGTATAATATTCAGTAATCATGGGTTGTTGGTCCAACGCTGCTTCAATGATGGGTCATCATCGGAGGTGCTGGCCCATCATTGAGGCAGGTGTCAGCCAGCATCCCATGTTCACGAGGTAGGCCTATAATATCTATGGTTAAACATTACAGGAAGTTCTGCTTAATTTACGTTGAGTTGATCCCATTGTTTTGTAGGTGTGTTGGTTTGTATCCAGCTTCTATCGACAATATTCTGGCTGGATATATCCAAGATGAATCCTGCAGACAGTCACTCTTTTGCAACCCTCATCACTCAGTACCTTATCACTAGGCTACTGACAGTATTCGGCAGGCGTCAGTTTCTCGGAATGGTGGCGGGATCAAAGAATCCTGCAAAGGTCCAGGAGAATCTGTTGCTCAAGATAACACAGGAGAACGCGTGTACCTCACACGGTAACAAATACCAGTTCCATGTAGTTAAAAGTAGAGCTCAATTTGTCAGCATGCATCCGCTCACTCAATACTCCTTCTACAAACCGTATATGGATCGTATTCTGAGTGGTGAGCGTCAGGTGCTCACTAGAGACAATCCCGTTTACCTGGCGCTAAGTTCAGGGACAACAGGGAAATCTAAGGTGATTCCCATAACTAAGGATATGAGAGGTCCACGTGCCAAACGTGTAGGTTCCCTCATGTACTATCAGATGGCCAGACAGGGAGGTCTCGACTTACATAGAGTACTGATACTATCATATAAACAGCTAACAGAGACTACTCAATGCGGATTACAGAAGGGTACTGCCTCAGCTCATATGACAAGGTCAGTCTCAATATTTAGAAAATAATAGAGCTAAGACGCAAATGTGTTCCTCGTCGTAACCATGGCAATGTCTCAAAAGAAATCCCCATTCGTATATCATGTATAATATAGACTGCCGGACATATAACTCGTTGGCGAGCACGTTGTTTATTCAGTTTATTCTGTAACCATTGAAATAGAAATACAGACCATTGAAATAGAAATACAATCGTTTTCGATCAAATTAATTTATAATGTTATCATGGTTATCAATCAAACATAATAATTGTAGCCCATAACCATGATAACCATGATAAACGAATTATATAATATAAAGACTCCGTAATAAAATGAAATATGTTTGTGGTTGTTCGTGACTGTAATTTTACATCCACTTTACAACTAAAATGTTATCATGCATATAAAAGAACTAAACCCACATATCATGCATGTTGTGTTTTTCTAGTATATTTCAAATTACATTATGGTGTCTGAACATGAGATATATTTGACAGGTATGTTCCATTTGTCGTGAGCCCAAAAGCAGCTTATGACATACCAGATGAGCCAACATCATTACATATCCATGCGGTTTTTGGTCTGAGAGAGAGGCAGTTGGGGCACATTGAAGCATTGATGACGCCATTGGTTCATAGCTTCTGGTCCTACATTCGTGTACATTGGCAACAAATATGTCAGGATATTAGACATGGTGCTCTGTGGGAGCAACTCAAACTGCATGATTCAGTGAGAAGAAAACTGAACAAGTCGTTACGCCCGGATGCGTTGAGAGCGGATCAACTTTTCGAAGAGTTCGGAATAGGTTTTGATAGAATAGCCAAACGTGTGTGGCCAGGACTGAGATTCGTGCGAATGCTCAATACCGGAAGTTTGAAACACACTGCCACGCTTCTGCGCACTTGTGAGTTAAGTGGTGTGAAGCAGATTTCACAGATGCATGCGGCCAGTGAAGGATTCATGGGAGTTAACTTGTCTGCTGACGCGGACTCCTCTTCTTATACTGCTATGTATACATACGCCATGATGGAATTCATACCAGAAAGTGTGGTGGACAAAGAACAGCCACGTACCCTGTTTGTGGAAGAGGTACGTATAATTAAACATGATGACAGTTTACAATAACCATGATAATCTGATAATGATTTGCACGCGACTAAGATTTAAAACAGCTGTGTCGTTTTGTTTCACTGAACATGCTGAACCATAATATTTATATCGCGGCGGACCCAACTCCTTTGGACGCTGCCCATGATGCGCATGCGTGGGTGCTCACAATGTTTACTCATCGACACACCTACTTTTTATCTTAGGGGTCTTATCAAGCTAAAAAAACAATTAAAATCCAAGAAAAACTTGGATTGGCCAGACCCCACCCACGGACCCCCTATCCAATTTTTTAATTTCTTTTGGAGACATATACAACAAGAACAAAACAAAAAAAAAAAAAAAAAAAACACAAAATTTCCAAAAAAAATCCGGATTGGGGCTTGACCCACCCACCCACTTCCGAGTTTTTCTAGGATTTTTGGATTTTTTTAACTTGACAAAACCCCTTAGTTGCGTGGTCGTCATTGCTGGTCACATGTGTCACAATGTACACCGAACAGGTCACGGCGCGGGAAACGACTTTCTGACGTTTAAAGTCCAGCTTGAATCACAGCCATCAAGTATGGCATTTACCATGTTTACCACAATTTGAATAACAGCAGGAGATCACTGATTAGATGTATCCGACATTCAAGTTTTACCAATTGTTTTTATTATGTTTGATAATTATACTTTGATAATCTGATAATAGTTACACATAGTTATTCACCAGGTGGCGCCGACCCTAGTTTGCTGGTTAAATTCCACTAAGTACTCTGGTAGTAATACGGTACTTCCCCGCTAACTCGTACTGATTCAATATTGTGGGAAATCTCCGTGACCGAGAGGTAGGGTGCCCGACTTCAGACCGCCAGGGCTCAAATTTCGCATCGTGTGTCTGGAGGGCAGTGTCATCTCATTCATCTCACCATCCTATAGAGATTCTCCTGGCCCAGTTTAGCCTATATGTGCACAAAGGTGGTTTGAAACCACATACATTTCCTTTCATTTAGTAATCAGGTAATGGCATTCTATTTAATCATGTTACTATGATCAATATAAATAATTGTTCAACATGTTTAACTCTTATATGGGCTAGTAGCAAATTAAACTACAAGAGTTTGAAAGGTTGGCTTAGAAACAAAAAATAAAATATTCAGACTGTGTTAAAGCTCCTTAAAATATTTGATTTGATTTGTGTTCCCAAAGTTACAACAGCAGGAGAAATACGAGGTTGTCATAACCACTCCCATGGGGCTCTACAGATACAGGACTGGTGACATTATCAAAGTTACCGGCTTTCTCAATAAAGTACCTGTCTATGAGTTCTGTCACAGGTAAGTCGGGTCTACTTGTTTTGCTAATATGCATCATCAGTATCACACACACAGACACACACACACAAGACATTCACCTTATGCATGTTATGTGGAGGTTAACTGTTTTCAAATAATGTTGATTGATGTCACATTTTATCTTTAACATGTTTAAAAGGTGTTACTTAGCGTGCTAATATAAAAAGATAACCCGAATATATGCGGCACCGGCGGGTAAAGGGTTAATGTTGGTTTAACATTAACCCTTAAAGCGCTGAAGTATTTATATATAATTATATATGAACAAGAGACCAATTTTTTTCTCAATTTGAAATCATCATAGATGTCTTAGCGCATTTGAATACTGTGTTATGGGTCTACCATGTCTACGGCCATTATAAATATTTTACTCTTTCAGTGCGGGGATCGACTTTAGACGTCAGAATCTGACGTCTAAAGTCGGTCCCCGCACTGAACGGTTAAGCCAGCATCATCTGATCATTGTTGTATATATAATTATCACGACGTGTGCTTTGATAACCGTGATAACTGTCATAAACCAATGTATTATTTTGTGATGATTTACACGTTTTTCGCTCATTTTGTGAGCAGACTCGGACATGTGTTGAACTTGCATACAGAGAAGGTATCAGAGACAGCAATGTACGAGGCCCTGAAGAGAACAATGCTGGACTTTGTAGGGGCTTGTCTTGTGGACTATACCGTCACGGAAAGTACCAACTTCGTTGAAAAACAAAGCACTCCAGGTACGTATATCATGTTATATGAAAAAATGAACTTTCAACTTTCTACGTAAAGGCTTAGTAATAACAATCATATGTATTAAACATTACAGGTGTATTTTCTGCCAAACATTACGTTCTTTTTGTGGAAGTGCGTCATGAACATGGCTACAGTGAATACGTTCTGTCAGAAAGTCAAAAGGAGCGTGTAAGTATTGAAAATATGATTATTTTTTGTATTTTAAGTATAAATTCTGCTAATAAATTGTGTGCGTATAATGTACATACATTCCATGCACGAATACCACCAACAACTTCCTAGACGTTGGTGAAGATTGAGGAGACTCTCCTACTTTGGGAACTGAGAATAGCACATTACCCAGTATACACGAGACGTTGAACCAATGCCGATTTAATGTTGGGCCGACGTCGGAGACGGCGGGCCAACATTAAATCGGCATTGGCTTAACGAGTTGTGTTTGCCGGGATAATTCCCAGTCTCATACATCGCATCTTCTTCCGTAATCACATCACAGACGGGATTGTAGTGGTATAGCGTATTTTTGAAATTGATAAATTTCTCACAATGCGTATTACCAAGGAAAGCAAGTATTGCTTTAACACACACAAAATTATTATAACTTTACGTGTTTTTAAAAAAACTTGTGTTCTACTTATGCCCATTTTATCCTTTTTATAGGTTTCTGCGCTTTCCAGAGTGTAGTTTTTCCTACTATTTATCTGTTTAAAATATTATACATAGTTATTTTATCTCTGGTTTTGGCGCGGGAAACATATACTATAAACATATATTATCTTTTATACTTTTTTATACTTATTCTTTTTGTATATATACGTATATGTATACATATAATATGTTGTATATAATATTATAATGACATACTGTATATGTTTTTTTATATCTGTATTAAATGTTTCATATGTATTGGTAAAAGGCTAACTATAGTGAAAATAAAATAAAATTATTGGATAAAGTATTACTTACCTCAGCACTTTCAATCGCTAACAGCTAACGTGTATGATTTGTTATGATTTTCAGTTTGATGAGTGCTTATGTAGTGTGGTGGAAATGTACGCTAATCACAGGGAGACTGGAGCTATAGGACGCATGCGAGTAGTACAAGTAGATGGAGATACCTTCAACCAGCTGAAGAAGAGAGTACTTACTAATAACAATCATCAGTTTAAGATGCCCAGGGTGATGAGGGACCAAGAAAGTCTAAACTGGCTGATGTCACAGCAAATTGTAGCACATACATTTACACACAATAAACAAATTCGTTGAGAATTGGTATCAGCCTTGTTGATGGATTATGCATTTTATCAACACCTCCAAATAGCAGTGAATTTATCAAATACGCGTTAATTTACTTTTCACGGTATGCGTCCCCTGGTATGTGTTCATCTTTCGTGTCGTCTGATTGAGTACTCTCGGTAGTAAAGCTAGCTGTGAGTAAATCATGATCAAGCAAGTATAATAGTATATCTTGTTGTTAGAATTGTGAATCTGGTAAAGAAACTTAATAATTTCTAGCACAACGTGATTATCAGCATGAACAAGCAATTTTAGTTCGGACATGCTATAGTTTAAAAATTACCTAATCTGAAAGAAACTTTAGGTCTGCAAGAAATATTTAAATAACTATATGTCCATATGTTGTTCATACTGTAAATTAATTGACCAGACCTAGAATGTTTTGAAATAGTACAGTTCTAATAGGTGTTGTAGTGTTGAAGCATGATACACATGATGTACGTGACTCTTCAATGATATCACCTTGCGACCACGTAACCATGGTAACGTCATTTCGTCATCATTTCTTTTCAGAAACTTTGACCCAAGAGAGGCCATGTACATAATACTAGTGTATTATGTTTTCGTGCTTTTGTAGATAGACGTTATGTAAAGGAAAAACAATTGTTATTTATTTATTGTAATAATCATTTATCATGCTTATAGTATTTTTTGTTTCAGGGTAGAATTATTAATGTATTTGACCGGCTGCTATTTGTATCTGTTACGCTAGTTGTAGTTTGAATGTTGCCTATATGATGAATTGTATTGTCCAGTTTATCATGTTTATGATAGAGCCATAAACACTGTTAGAAATAGATAATGCTACTGCTGATAACAATGATGTGGAATGCGATCATAATATTTTTGTAGTCTGAATTTGTAAAGTGTCGATAAATAGCGTTAGAGAAATAAAAGTGTCCCTTTTAAAATACTATAAATTGAAATTATTCGATATGCAATGGCGAAGAATAGAGAAAACCGCTGTGAGCCGCATAAAATCGCGAAACTATACCCGAATATGGTTCTGTAACCTGAATGTTTTCAGTCTGTGGGTATTTCCTTATGAGTATTATGCTCTGCACTACCAAAAGGCTTCCTAGTAAACACAAAACATGTTGTGTACCATTTATACAATGTCGGCCCAACGTATACAAATGTTTTATGTTTACTGGCTTACATCTGTCTTGCATACCACTTGATAGTGCTGTCTACTTACCTTAGACATGTTAAAATAAATCAGTTACCACGTTTTGGCTTTGCATGAGAGTATTCTAATATGACATGAATGTTTTATTATTTTGATCAATCTCGATTAGATAAGAGTAGGCTTACATGCTAGTTCATAGTAATGTTTCTTTGTTAAATAATAGTGTTCCTGTATGATCTGACTGGTTCGTACTTAAGTCTTCTGTCTCTTCTAGCTCGATGTTAACATATATGTTACATATACACTGAGAAGTCTGGTGTTGTTTTTCAGCATGTGTAAGTGGGACAAAAACTGGATCATTTATCGTTTTTATTCATAGGCGTATGGGAACAATAACAATATTTCCAAGCAAATGGTAAATCATTCCAGTTGGAAAATCATAGACTTGTACAATACATTCTCGTTTTAGTTGGAAACGAGACTATAGTATTATTGTCACACAAATTTATCGAAGTGTTCCAAATGTTTTTAATCTCATCACATATCCTAAATTGTAATTATATTAATTTTATCAGATATTTTATCCGTATAAATTATGCAAATGGTCATTGTTTTTGAGTCATGTTGAGTCACGTTAAGATTTGTAATTATGTTGCATAATTACTTTTAACCTGAAAATAAATCATAGATATTATCAAAGACGCGCTTTGATAATATCTATGAGTTATGGACTGGACTACAAGTTTGGTAGAATACTCATTTCATCACAGTATAAATACAGATTCAAATAAGTTATCGTTGTTAGAAGAGGTGACGCATTTTGTTATTTTACTATTCACCGTCACTTGATTCATTACAACGTTTGTATGTTATGTATATTTTATGAATAAAATATAATGCATTAGCCAACACAGCCATATAGTATTGCGTTTTGTATGCCGTCAACTTGGAAGAATGTGGACTGTAGGCCTACCACACAAATATGTTGTACAAGCCCAGTGAAACAGAATACAACATTAAATCCAAAATATTATTACAACGAGATAAATCTATGATAATTAACCCTTACAGTGCGGGGATCGACTTTAGTCATCAGAATCAGACGTCAGAATCTGCCGTCTTTAGACGTCAGATTCTGACGACTAAAGTTGATCCCCGCACTGTAAGATTAAACATCTTTATACCGGCCTTAGACCCATACCATGGGTATTCAAATTAAGCGGAAAGAGTTAACTAAGATATTTATGATGATTTCAAATTGAAAAAATCCGTTGATCTCCATGATTTATTTCAGCGTTGTAAGGGTGAAGTATTAACCCTTTGAAGCCTGAATTTACCATCGTCATTTTCATCCACTACAAGCCGCGAATTGCTGTCGCAATTCTCAACTTGTAGTGGATGAAAATGACTTAAAGTGGGTGACAAATGAAAAATATACTCTTATTTTTAAACTATTTCCATGAAAATTTTCGTTCAAAAACCACCATGTTTCAGGAAATTAAGTCATTTTTCAGGAATGCGAAATGTTGCTTTATTGCATCGTGAGGGTTTAAAGGGTTAAGGCATTTATAACGCGCCACGTATCTTATGTGATTCATGGGCGCTGAGGAAAGAAAATGTGTCACCGGTAATTATGGTTTACATGATGAGTTAACACACCTAATGACTCGTCAACACAAAATAAAATCATACTAATAAAACGCTTCGATCTGTAAAATGTGCATGATTTATATAACTTGTCATCCCCTTGTTGCGATTGTGCGGCACAAGTATGATATTCCACCCCCATAATTTAAAAAATAACTCAATGACGGCGGTGATTGGCTACTCTCGTCATGTGACAGGTTGAGTCACTCCTCGATTGGTCGGGGGTAGAATACTAGACTGATTGTGCTGACCCACAGGCTGGTGCATAGCCTATACGGGGCTGTAACTGGGTCCAACAAAACATACCCATTGTGACTGATACAACTATTGTATTTAAGTTTTTTTAATGTTGGTCCAGCGCCGTTGGCGGTCGGCCAATATTGAAACAACATTGGGTCAAATCCTCGTGTTTGCTGAGCTCCACACAGCTAGGTAATGAAATGAATCGGGCTTTAGGCCACCTTTGTGCACATATAGGCTAAACTGGGCCAGGAGAACCTCCTGAGGATGGTGAGATGATTGAGATGACACTGTCCTCCAGACACAGGATTCGAAATTCGAGCCCTGGCGGTCTGAGGCCGAGCACGCTACCTCTCGGTCACGGAGGCTCCCCACAATACTAACTTTCACACGTGGATGGGGAAGAAACAATTTTGTTTCTTTCAAACCGCCGAGACCGGGAACCGAACCCCGGACTCTGGCGTGAAAGGCAGCGGTGCTAACCACTACCCTAGGGCCCCCGCCCCACACAGCTAGGTGTCTGTCTACACCCAACCCTTCCCCTCCATAATATTTCCGCCAGCCGATTACGGTACTTTTAGCAAGACAGCCGGCCAATCACAAGCTTATAACAATACTTGAAATTGAGAGTGGGGGACATATGACGTCATCCATCTGCAAATTTTAACATGCGAAGTAGCAGAGTGTACGGCGGGCAGTGTAGTCAAATCACTGTTCCGATGGTTTGTGTCAGCTTCTTTTCATTCCTGTCCCATTCATCTACGTGAATTATTATTTTCTTTTGTTAATGCATATTCACTCACCAGATGTCGCCGTGGTATTTCAAGTGTTTATGTTGATTCACTTATTTATTCCAATATACTAATTACTATTCAATTTAATTCCGTCACACTTGTAGGCCTAACATGCTCACCTAATGATCGTAGGCGGAAGTTGATCGTTTTTAATTCTTCAACTGTATTCAGCAGAGCAAAGGCGTTTTTTTTAACCGGAATTTGTGAGATTTTAAATTCAGAATGAACAGAATTTGTCGCAATATTGTCTCCATATTTACTCCATATTTACTAATGAAAGAAATGGGTTTAGAATAAAATCTTTATGTCATTTCATTAGTATAATATGCATTATCAAAGATTATACACCAAAACTGCCGTGCAAAGCTAAAAGGCAGTATCTGCATTTTGGCTTTGCACAGCAGAATAGTCGTTTATTATATTGTGTGATGATACCGTAATATATTTTCGATATATATGTTACTCACCAGGTGACGCTTTATCAATTTTCTTTTTTGTCATATTCGCTAGACTGCGCTCCAGTCTTTTTGTGGCAAGCATGTTCGGCGCTTGTGTGTAGTGATAACTTCAGCCTCTTGCTGTATTATATAGACATCGGTATCAACCACGTATGTTAAAGTAGCTAAGTCGTCCAGATTCGATTATAATATAACATCAATAACACTTACATCAGGAAACAATATCATACCGATGAGCGTATGCATTGCAGCCCCGAGATTGTATCTGGATTAATTAATGTGCTCGGAATATCAATACGACCTTGCTCATTTAATGTATCAAATAAAATGGCATGCACATAGGAAAAAAGTCTTCACTAACAAAATATTTTTTAGTCAGGAGATTACAGTATCTTTGCAAACATTTAAGAAACTCCAATACTCTGTAGAGTAGGCTACTCTGTAGCCTAGGCTAACCCACACTTTACAATTTATACATTTTCAAATGCACGGTGCAAGACTTGGATGGTTTTGGAGATGTGGTTTTGGAGATGTGGTTTTGGAGAAATTAACGTTATCGGAATCTGATATTGGGCTGATGCTGACCCAGCATATCTCGTCTAAACAAAAGGATTGCAGGATAATGTGTTTTTATATGGAGCGAGATGGTCCCTCAATGATGGACTCCTTTCATCTACCATATCTGCTTTGTAAAGCCAAAACGCCGTAACTGCTTACTTTTCAAGTGAGCAGTTACCGCATTCTGTTTTCGCGCGATAGATGTGTGCACCGCCACCTCCTCCAGGAATGCAAACCAAACTGTTACGGAGCCACCTACTTCCATTCCATGGCGGGCCAACGTCTACAGCGTAGCCCCAGCATGAAACCAACGTTTGTCCAGTGTGAATTCGTTCCAGGGATACAGCACTTAAGTCAAATACCATAGGTGTCTGCGATGGTTGGGAGTGGTCTGGAATATGTTTAAAGTGTTTCTAGTGATGACATGTAGTCATTTGTGGGCTATATTTGTATCATTCTTAGTCATGTTGAAATTAGGTCTGGTCTAAATTGATGTATTATTTTAAAACAGCCATCCATATTATCCAGCTTTTCCAAGTGGCATGCTGTCATAACTCCTATAATCACGATAATTAACTTAGTTTGAGGGACGACGATGTATAATTATAACCCGTGTTAAATTTTAGCTCATATTAATTTATATTATTCTTTGAGTTATAATTGCATGTCAAATCAAAGGAGGATTTAAATATTTGTGTTTCCAGATTTTAGGAATACATTAGAAACCACTTAAGAGTGTATGGTGATTGACAGGTCAGCTTCAGATACTGCTATTATTGCTCAATCCATCATCACTACATATCAATAACACTTCAACTAAAATAATACATGCTCACAACCAAACATTATATTAACACTAAAACCGCCAAATTATTCAATCTGAATGTTTACCCAACTGAAATTGTGGTATTTAATGTGCTAATAAAAAATGAAAACCTGAATATAAGCGACACCGGCGGTTAAAGGGTTAACATGTTTAAAGAGCTTCTCAAGTTTTGCATAATTATTGTCACTTATCTCCGCCAGATGAAAACAAGGTTTCTTAACCCTTTAACCGCCGGTGCCGCATATATTGGGTTTTTCATTCAATTATTACCACATTCAGCACCGCCTTTCAAGCATGTTAAAGGGCGGGGGCCCTAGGGTAGTGGTTAGCACCGCTGCCTTTCACGCCAGAGTTCGGGGTTCGGTTCCCGGTCTCGGCGGTTTGAAAGAAACAAAAATTGTTTCTTCCTCATCCACGTGTGAAGGTCAGTATTGTGGGGAGCCTCCGTGACCGAGAGGTAGCGTGCTCGGCCTCAGACCGCCAGGGCTCGAATTTCGAATCCTGTATCTGGAGGACAGTGTCATCTCAATCATCTCACCACCCTCAGGAGGTTCTCCTGGCCCAGTTTAGCCTATATGTGCACAAAGGTGGCCTAAAGCCCGATTCATTTCATTTTCATTTAAGCATGTTAAAGCCATAATGTGACATCAATCAGTACGATTTGATAAGAGTTGACCTCCATTTTGTTTAATTTGAACAATTTTCACTCACTTTAAGTTGTGGATCGCGTCAGCTAGACACAACTTTAAGTGGGTGAAAATTCAGATTGAAGAATTTGGCAGTTAAAGGGTTAAAAAAATAACGCCAGTAGGAATTTTGGAATTGTAATAACGATCAATCATTCCACGTGTCTAGTTATTTCCAGTATTATATCTGTTAAGGACGGGTCTTATGGTTGTGCATGGTGAAGTCCGACATTGGCTCAAAAGTAAGATACTCAATTTACATTTTAACATTGATAAACATAAATCCGTAGCACCTTTATAAGACAACTCCACAAAAGCCGCCTTACAATGTGGTCCCTGATTAAAATAATCCAATCATATCCTGATAACTCATTTCCTTATAGCTATTTGAACATCAAAGCGTTTAATATTGCTTTATTTTAATATTTATTCGCTTCAGGTGGCTGTGGACACCTGTTTAACCCTTTAACCACCGGTCCCGACAATTTATTATTATTATTATTTTTAGCACATAAATACCAGCCTTTACACATGTTAAAGATGAAAAGTAAAAATATCAACAAGATTTCAAAATCGTTGAGCTCCATTTTGTCAAATCTGAATAATTTTCACTCACTTGAAGTTGTGGATCGCGTCAGCGAGACACAACTTCAAGTGGGTGAAAATTCAAATTGAATAATTTGGCGGTTAAAGGGTCGAAGTGGGACTTGAGCACAGGGAGGGGGTATTAACCCCTTGTTCACACGCACAGCGTGAGTGGGTGGTAAATCTTTGGCTTGTGTGCGTGCTCTTCTGTGAAACATCTTATCAGGCTGTGCTGATTATCGTGATATACAATATATAGTCCTTAGCTTTTTTTGCTACAGCCTCAAATAATGTCATATAAATAGGGGAAAAAAGGATGGATTATAATAATGAATATATCCCTATCTGTTGCAGCGTCGACTAATATTATCATGACATGACATTACTTGACACGATAAAGGGTTTTCAATAAATCCCAAACAATATCTAAGAAGCGTCTGATATTACAAAATAGCAATTAATATAATGCGCTTGGTTTGAGGAACTGCGATACATAATTATAGCGTGGTGGTAACTTTTAGCCCATGATAATTATTATTATTCTGTGAGTTATTATTAGATGTCAAACAAACAAAAACTGACCATTTGAATTACATACAGTTTTATGAGTATCGAAAATAATGGTTTATGATATAATATCGTCATTCTGTGGGGTCCCGAACCTCCAAGAGGACACATGTTCGGCCTGGTCAAACTCATAAAGTTCCAGTGCAGGGTAAACACATGTACACATAGGACGCGCGGTGAAGATGAATTAGAAGGCCAGGAGGTGATGTGATGGATAGACAAGCACGTATTATACTCGCCAGGTAAACTCTATGTTTGTCATGTTGAGCAATACTCCTCACATCAAACAAACAGGTGGCCATCACGGCCATGTTGTGTCAAAGGCACGTATCTGCCACTTTGTAAAGTGGCAGATACGTGCCTATGACACAACAGGACGAGCCCTGTAATCCCTACAGGATCGTGTTCAGGTGTCTGCGCGCGCATCCCCTGCTGTGGTATCTCCAGATTTACTCGGGAAGTTCGGACACGTAACTGACCACCTTACCACGGACAGATATGAAGGAGCGTGTGCCATGGTGAACACTCACCTTCTAGTGACCGCTGACAAACACATTCATCCAAATAAATAATGCAGAAAATACAATTTTTTCAGTGGTTCCCAGATATTTGTAACTGTGATAGTGTAATTTAATTTTGCAAGAAATTTGATAATTTCTGGAATAGGCCAACATATATCGTCTTAGAGTCGTGCGATTATATTAATCTTTGGCCACGGTAAAATAGCGACCTCTGTCAAATACCCAGCAAACACGACTTTAGACTCAGTGTTGTTTAAATTATAGCGTCGTAAACGGTGGTTCAATATTGAAACAACGCTGAGTTAATAGATAATTTTTGAAATGTTTCTAAGATTTAAATGTTTCTAAGATTTATATTATCTGAATAACAGTGCAATCGATATTGTACGATACACATGATACACTATCACAAACATGATAAACGTTCAAAATACACAGCTTAGCGTGATTGTTATCGCTCTTATAATTTGAAATCCAATAAATTCCGTCTACTGCTATTGATTTATATTGAGGTCATGTCACGCGGAACATCAAGTGTCTCTTGGATAATACCCATCTGTTTCCAATGACCATCAGACATGTAGAGACACTTCAGCTCATCTGGTGGTGGGAGGTACACCATGTCAGGTAAACACATTATCTGCACTAGACCAGTGGAATACAAGGCTAAAAGGAATGTCCAACGCAAATCCGCCTAGAAGATAAAGAGTTCTATCTGCCACTCTACCATTCAACTACGAGGAGAAATTTGTTACATACAAAAAGTAAAATATTTTTTTATAAAATTGCATATGAAATCCACTGATCACGGTTAAGATTGTCATATTTATTTATGTTATATTAATTAAGGATAATCAAAATAAAAACGTTTTCATCAGATCTAGAAGAAATTATTGTGGCTCTTTATATCGTTAATATATCCGACCTTTTCGTGATATATGAAGGGATAAATTAATCTGGTACCACTGCATAAAATAAATACGAATGTTGGGCCACCGTCTGCGACGGTGGCCCAACATTGGGTCAACGTCTCGTATTGGCTAAGCCACGTGGAGAGTGTTGAGGCTTGTGTGGAGAGTATCGGTGCCATGGTGTGTGACTTTAAGATGCGTCCATTTCGTGGGGTGCTGATTTATCGCTCGTCAAGTGGGCCGTAAAACAGAGTGGATGGCCGGCGACTGTCAACAAGGCTCAGTGATCCACACATGGCTTATCTACATCACCATTGTTTTACGATGTTTGTTATTTGAATGGATCGGTCAGGGTTATACAATCAACTTTTAAGTACCAGAGGCAGATTTACTTGAAGATTTACAGTCATGTTGAGCTGAGAGACCTGATCAGATTGTATTTGAACACAAACCCTATGCCTCGAAAAGGGCACTGCCTAATAATAGTTTAGTTAACTACATTAAAATATACCCATATATTTGTTTTCATATTTCTCATTTTTAAGCACAACAAGGCCTACTAATTTGATAGAAGAGACAATAAATTACGACAAATTCTGCATTTTTTAGAGAGGGACATGGCGCAATGGGCAAAGCGCGGAGCTTTGTCAATGTCGCTGCCTGCTGTGCAGTTTCGAATCCCGCTTGGTGCAGGATTTTCAGAGAAATATGTTACTCCCCTCTCAATATTGGGACTTTCTTTCAATGTTGTGTCCTTGGGCAAGGCACTTAACCCTCAAATGCTTCACTTGACTCAGGTGAAAATGAGTACTTGGTAGAACAGAGATGAACAGATCCAATGACCAGGGGGTAAAAATGTAAAAATCGGGTGAAATACTTGATATCAGACTATAAACCTGCACCTTTATTACCTTTTTACCTTTTTTCTCCCTTATCCCAAGGGCTTGTAACATTCATGTTTCATATAATGTTTTATTTACAATATTTCTTTATAGTTTTTTTGTATAGAAGTGTATGTTGTCATGTCCTGATTTCGGTCTACTACGAAAATAGTAAACGTTCTTTCTTCGGCATTGTGAGAATTGAATGATAGGTACATGTGCATCGCCACTCCTCCTTGTAATTGAGAAAGTTATTTTCACAAAGTTGATTTATAGTGCTATATCATCATCCTGATATCAAGTCTATTCTGACTTGTTTATTGCTCATGGACAGAACATAATACAGATGATTTGTCACATTGAAGGTTATCTGGATGAAAAAAAACATCAGCCATTCCAGCTAACACGAGACGTTGACCCAATGCTGGGTTATTGCCGGGCCAGCGTCGAAGACAATAGGCCAGCATTACCCCAACATTGGGTAAACGTCTCTTCTTTCCTGAGATATATACAACCCGTGTGTGATATAACTGATATTAGAATCATCAAGGGCTTTCTAAGTCCTTGCTATCATCTAGGGTTGTGAATGTCACATTATCCTTTTATTGTGATTGATAACATACGTCGTCCCAAGCATAATTGAAAACACTGAAACACAAATATACCCCTTTTACAATATTGACTATAAACTACAATTAAAAACTTGAAAAGTATGTTCTATCGAGTATGCTGTTTTGCAAAACCAAAAAGCAGCACCTGCTTACTTTTAATGTGAGCAGATACTACTTTTTGACTTTGCACGTCAGCATAGATGCCTGTGATTTTCAGAATCACAGCCACGCAACAAGCTCTGCATCTAAAAATTTAGCGCTCACAACTTATATGTGTTTATTAACGTTAGTCTAATACAAAAACATGCACCATATCATGAAATCATACACTAAAGATGGCGACATTAGCGGAGTGTAGGCCTATAGTACCTATCTCAATTGAAAAATGAAAAACTTATCTCATTGGATGCATGGAGTGAAAGGAGTACCGTGGAATATTGTTTGAGGTTCATCTAGTTGGCTTGTTTAAGCGAAATCGTGTTAAATAATTTGCATCGAACAACCCTATGTAGTTATAGCTCAACTGCAATTTCAAATAATTATATTACTATAAAGTAATCAATATACTAGATTCTTCAAAAAACAGACTTGAAACATCCGACACATTTTGACAGGTTGAGGCTTCTCTGTCTAAACAAGATAATTGATTATTTTAAATAAAGACAATAAAGATATAATCCTTTTTCATTACCTCAACGTCTTGCGCTCATTACATTTATTATGGGATATGATGCTATGCTCATCCATGTACACAGTCAAAGCTTATAACGCTGAGAAGTTAGCACGTGTTGGCTGGCACCGTATTCTTAAAGCGGCTGACCCAGATCTTAGCCATCTGAATGGTCGAGATGACCATCTCGACCAATCAGATGGCTGAGATCTGGGTCAATCGCTTTGGGAACACCTCTCCGGACCGTCAGACATGTAGACATCATGTTGGTCTCACACTATCAACCTAACACACGCCCATCACACTCACTGACAATCTAGAGACAGGTGCGATTTATCTTGTTTCTGTAACTGATAGACTATATTTTTCTCCTCAAACTGTCGTCCTGTATCATTTGTCATCTCCAGGCGACATAAAAACTAGATCCGCCTTCAACATCTCACCACATCACATCCGAAAACTTTTCCATCCATGATTTCCGACTATCGCGCTAAAATTTAAACCGCGAATTTGTTGCAGATGTGAACGCCGTGTATAGTTTTGTCCAGTAAAATTATATTTATTAAGCAATAAATTGACAAAGTGGTCACGATCATTAAAGCCTTGGGAATACCTTCACTCCAAATTAATTATCTCCATATTTCTGCCGGACATTCTTTGTCTTTCGTCAATATATTAAACTGTTCTTTATTTATACCATTTTAATATATTCACCATCCAGACATTTTATCGTCTGTATATCTGTCTATTTTCTGGTCTGACCACCCGTGAGCCTTATAACGTGTCGGTCAATCATGGGGTATTAATTTGGTCTTACAAGGATATTTTCTTTGGTATGGCATGGCATGGCATGGCATGGCATGGCATGGCATGGCATGGCATGGCATGGCATGGCATGGCATGGCATGGCATGGCATGGCATGGCATGGCATGGCATGGCATGGCATGGCATGGCATGGCATGCATATATCCCAATAACCAGATAACCGACGTCACATGTCTAAAAACGTAAATTTAAAAAAGAAAGAAAATGTGTGAATTAAAGGTTTTTAACGTAATTTTAAGGTATTCAATGTGAACTTTCTGGTATGCCGACAGTCATCACAACGTAGATGAGCTAAAGCCAGTTCAATGTCGGTTCAACGTCCAAATACGTGGACCCAAAAATGAGGCAACTTTGGGCAAACATCTTACGCTTCTTGCTATGACCTCACAGCTCAAATGTGGCTGGTTGATGGGCCATGATGAATGGATGTCAGACGATAGCCACCTACAGCAACAGCACAACGTTGTCCCAACGGTTCAAATCTCTTCAAATCTTGGCCAGCTCTGGATCTTTGGATTGACCGCACAGGTGAGGTGTGTTCATACTGGAACCATGTATCACCCGTTGATGGGCCAATGTGGGCTCAATGTGTGAGACATTGGCCTAACCTATCATCCACATTCGTATAGACGTAACTCTATATCCGGAAGAGATGAGCAACTGATGAGCTGCTGAGGATTTCGCGCGTGGACGTTACGATCACGTCAAGAAAGAGAGAGCATCAAAGTGTGGACTGTGTATCCGACCCCTGACCAGACTTGGCTGTGTGACCCAAACTAAATGAAGTAAGTTATTACATGCTTTCTGTTAAGAAATGTTTATGTTCCATCAATTTAGTGTCCGTAAAAAATAACCATAAGAGTACAGTATATGGAAATTATATCACCGTGGAATAATGTTGAGAGATAATAGATATATCCATGATGAAAATCCTGTTTTGTTGTGTTTATCCAGATTGGTAAATAAAAGAAGTATCAGTGCTTAAATCATTTGTGAAGTAATTATTCTGAAAAAAAAGTTGTGAAAATGTAAAAACTGCACGGCCAATGTATCAAAATATACCTGAAACCAATCAACTACCTCGCCTCATGTGAGACAGTCTGCAGTTCTGTTTGTCATTCCGTTGTTGTTTAAATTCAGGTAGCCTCTGCTTTTTATTTGACAATCTGTGTGATTCTTTTTCTTAGTTTACAAAGTGAAAGTCTACGAACCATATAATGTATATTGGTTGCTGATTTAAACAGTACCGCCATGTCACGAGCCTGTCAACCTCTGCTTAATTACATACCACCAGATACACAACTACTATCGGGTTACAACTTATATTTGTCACATTATCTTGTACATGTAGCCTACATGTTAGTTGACAGTTGTAGTAGGAAATAAAATGGTGATACTGTAATCTTACAGGCATACTATTTTATGATGATTTCTGTAAGTAATCATTCAGAAGTGTAATTATAATCATATACAGAGCACTGAAGATTTTCCGCATGGTGGTCTGCATTTTTATGATAATTTTTTAGGACACGCACATCAGGAAGTCATTCATAGAGCAGGTGCAGTGTGACTGGTGTTTCCTTATTTGAGGTTACTCAAGTCATAGTGCAAACCTCGTGAGGAGGGTTTTTCTGAGAGATTATCTATGTGTAAACATAAGCTACATGTTATGGGCTGCTATGTAGTAGAAAAAAAAAATGTTGTAACAGAGTTGTCATGTTTGTTATATATTGCCATTTTGAGAATATACTTCCTATATCAGTTATCATGGCATATGGCAGAAAAATACAGCTAAATATAGTAATTTACCACTAAATTGTGCCGTCCGTATTAAAGAGTGGCATTTTTTAACTTTTTGATAAAATACATTTCACAATACTTCCAATCTAAATCATAATAGCCTATTGCCAAAAAGTATGAACAGTCAGCAATATTTAGTCAAATCTGAAATCAGAGTATGATAAAAGAATGAAAGTGGTGGTTTGGTGGGTAGAGATAATAATGTGACCGGTCATTCATTGAATGTTAGATCAACTTTATTTATTTGGATGTTGATAATAATATTTTTGTTTTAGATTTTTTGGTGTGGATCAACAACTCTCCGCATCTTTCAAATTCATTAATTTTGACGCTAGATATATATTTTTGCTAATATCATAATAGTCTTTAACTTTTCTGAGTATATTGGATATACAATTGTGCAATATATACATATCCTCGATAAACAAACCTATTACAATAACAATTTAATTTAGGCTATTAGTGATAATGGCATAATTTTTTCAACAAAAACTAGTGCTCAATTGACGCTAGTACAAGGGTATATAAAACAGTGCTCAAATTGTTCATATTTCCAGAAACACCGCCACAGAGTGGAAGAGGAAAAAGCATAGTCATAGAACAGGATGCTAACAATGTCAATTCATTCACTAGTGTGCAATATCTAATATTTTTGTTGGGCATATCTAAATACAGCTATGATAACTAGAGCATGAAAAATGTATTGCAGATAATAATTATATTGCACACTCACCAGGTGCCCCAGTAAAAAGTCATCGTCCCAGAGTGGCAGCTAAATTGATTTACGGATATATAGTGCTTAAAGTTGATACAGTTCATCGACAATGACATAGATGAACTGGTTTTCAAGAACATTATACATTTGTTTATTATTCACAAATACCTTTTTAGCGGATTATAAGTGTTTTACCTCAATTAATATGGACATCTTCATTTTTGCATATACATTTTTGAGGGGGGGGGGGGGGTCATACCCTGGAATCTGTAAAACACAAGGCCATTTTTTCGGTGAGTCCTCATAGATAGTTCATTGTTGTGGTACAACTTCTGGAATGCTAACCTTTATTTTGTATGCACTGGATAGTGGGGACGCAAAATGGGTCTAAAGTGATCCCTATATACCAATTTACCCGACTAAAGCAAACATGAGCCATGGAAATAAGTTAACCCCTCTCTGGGCTGCAACTATATAAAAGGGTCTACCGGAAGCTTTTTTACAAGATTCCTGATGATCGAACTCCCTCTTTGTCATGTAAACGTCATTTGTTCATTCTCCAAAACTATCCGATGCACCCCCAACAATATATCACGCTCGCATATAAAAACACAACACATAAACTCTAGAAACGTATGTTGACGAACATTAAAGTATTATGTTCATTTGGAGCGGGATCACTGCTGTAATGCGGGGGCGGGGGGGGGGGGGGTGGTACCTGAGAGAACGCAACATGCTTAAATTTCCCTGACTGCGACAGACTGAGGACGCCCCTCAGTCAAAGAGTTTGCAGAGTGAGACAATATTTATTATTGCTCGAAAATGACAGCGTTGATCGGTCATTTTGGAACTAGAATGGTCCATGAAAAGTATGTTCATAAGACAGAAGCATGTCGGTCAATATAATGTACATGCTGCAGAAACACTCCTTTTGTGGAGAAAAGTAAAGATGCATTGTAATTTTGATGTATGTATGTTTTACGTGAGGGACCTGGGGCAGATGGAGGGGGGGATTCACAGGCCAAAACCTCCGTCACCCCGGACATCAACATTGACCAAACGTATTAACCTTTCCCGACGGACTTCTGAGGCCAAGGGGGTCTTCACGTTTTAGTAGAATAAATCCTATGGTGATTTGGGGCACAAACTCACATTAACTTACAGTTATAGTATAAAGTGAATAAAATATATTTTGCTACTGTTTATTATCGCATTTTATTTGCGTAAAATGGACGTGTATCCTCTAGCTAGGTAGGACAGGGTTGACCTTACAAATTCCAAGGATATCATTTTTTTTCGGTTGATAAATGTATATATTCAAGGTTTGTATAATGTAATGAAACGACTAAAAGTAAACAGAAATGTTGTCAACCCATATAAAACAGCTATATAGTTTTTTATTCATTGTAAATATGTCCAATATTTTTTTCAACTTTATTTCAATAAACTGAATATCACGTGTAAAATACTGTAATGTAGCTTGTTAATTATATTTTAACTGTTACAAAGTATATCGTAGCGTGGGGACACAATAGTTATTTTAGATATGACAACATAATATTCTGGTGCTATGAATAGCCAGTTGGAATATTGACCATGATTCGCATTTAAATTAAATTTGTGAAGTTTACCGATTTATTGCTCTTGGTGCAGAAAGCATAGTTTACATATCGGATGGAAGTGTGTA
Source organism: Flabesymbios commensalis (assembly GCA_964017125.1). Taxonomy (NCBI): domain Eukaryota; kingdom Metazoa; phylum Annelida; class Polychaeta; order Terebellida; family Flabelligeridae; genus Flabesymbios; species Flabesymbios commensalis. The sequence continues at coordinate 59,107,672 of OZ024913.1, forward strand.
CAGTATTTGCGTAGCTTCTGTGTACACTTAGCTCTGTAGTGTACACTTAGCAGGCTTGCTCGTGCACACCTGTGAAGGTAACACGCTTGTCCTCTTAATTAAATAGAACGTGTGAGGTTTCCATTGTGAAGAGGGAAAGACTTGGCATATCTTATTTCATGGTGGACACAATATCTCTGTTAAATTAAATGTTCTTACATTATATGCTGGACATGAATGAGCATCGAAACTGTATAATCATAAGCAATCATACATGTAGAGGGCAGGCAAACAGATCCTAAATGTGGTTTAATGAAAATATTTTATTCATAGAAAACTTATTTTCAAGCACAATTTTACCATATCATTCCTGTACCATGCATGATAATACTATTTAAAGAAATAATACTAAGGGTGATCGGGGTAACCTGACCACCTGCAATGTACATGATTTTTTTCTCATATTTATAGCACTCTCATATAATATGCATGTATATTGTCTAGATGCGTCCGAATTGCTTCCAACTCAGATTTACTAGGCACAGATCTTCCGATTATAACGTTCGTGAAACTATTCGTCAACAATTTATTTTTGTTTTATCTGGAGTAAATAAAATAATGGATGAAGCTGTAGAGCATCCTGAAGATGACAAGTGGAGGGCCTAGAGAAGTTAGTTAGTGGAAATGAGAGACAGAAAAATATTCATAGTACCAGAATCTCAACCCCTGTTAACTAAGAAGTTTTAGCACGTTTGTTGCTGATAACAATCAACGGAAGTTCGTAGTCGCCAAGTCAATCAGATACAGGACTGACTTCGTGCCCTGACTTGACAAGAAACACCTAGAATACGTCAAAACATTGTTTCAAGATTAGGCCAGCGTAGTTCTACACTAGCCCAACCTTTACACAATGTCTTGTTTTGCTGAGAATGGTCAGGCGATACCTGGATTTTACCTCTGGCGTCAGGTGGGAATTGCGTGTTTCAAACACGGATTATGTTCCGTGATATTTAGTATCACATGTTCTTTTTTTGTGGGAAATAGCCGGAGATTTTAATCGGCATGTGATTTCAGTGATCGCGTGTAAGATATCTTAAGCTGCAAGATGAACATCTCGCTGACATGCGTGAACTCATTTAAAGTCACGCTAAAATATTTACATCGGCAAGTAAATCATATAATTGTGTACGTTTTCTCGCTTATTTAGAATAGTTTAAATATAGTAAAAAAAAAGGTGAAGTAAACAATGCAATAAGTCTGAGGAATCTATTTTTTCTCCCATGTGCAATTAATGGCTGGAATCATGATGTTAACAACTTTACGTGATTAACCTTTTCAGTTGAAAGACTGTAAATACAACTTTGTAGAGTGGCAGTTACGCCCATTCAACTCCATGGTCTTATATGTCCTAATTCCAGTTGGTAGAAAAAATAAAAATTCCCAAATCTGTGTTTGTTTAGAACACATGTCGTATCAGCCCAATTATATGACATATACAGACGCCATTAGGGCCTTTATTATGGGATTGTGAATATGTTATAAGCCTAATATCAGGCCTATAATCATTATTTATTATACACAACAAGGTTTTCTCACACACACCATTGCGATACCATCATACAGCTTGCTGATGTGATGGGATGACCTGTGATATTTGACTTACTAGGGTCAGGTTGACACTAATGGCATCACCTGGTCCTGGTCAGTGCCCTATGTGGGACAACATTTACCTTAACCCTCTAACTACCCGAGGCTTGCATGAATGTGCTATGAATGAGCTGTGAATGAGCTGTGAATGGATGCTTTAATTCCTACTTCACAGTAAATAATTATTATCAAACTGTCTAACATTGTAATACTCTCAAATTTACCCTCTAACCACCGTGCCTGATTCTATCCGGTTTTTTTCTATTTTTTTATTAGCACATTAAATGCCAGCTTTTGAACATGGTTAAAACAAAACTTGACATTAATCAACAAAATTTCAAAATCGTTGACCTGCATTTTGTCAAATCTGAATAATTTTCACTCACTTGATGTTGTGGATCGCATCAGCTCTAATAACGTCCGTATTTTGATGAGTTTTTATCATTGTCTATGAAATGATGTACATTGAAAATCATTTTCCCTGTGACCAGGAGATTTCAACGCTGCATGATTGATAATAATGGTCATTATCATGATTATTAACACAGGTGGCTTGAGAAAGAAATAGAGTAAAAGGTGTCCCGAATCACGAGCGAATGTAAAGTGGTCAGCCTCATATTACCAATTAACCTGAATATCTCAGCTGACATATCACACACCACCAATCATCAAACGTTGGCCCAATGCTCTTTCAATGTTGGTCCTCTGTCTACGACGCCGGCCCACCATTTATACAAATCGGTTCAGGGTTTGTTGGGACACTATAGATGATACATGGATCCTCATGAATCAATATTGATCATTGTTCTGATTAATCAGCGGCCTTCTACCATATACTATGTATAATATATAACTTGTTCACTTGTAAACTACTGCATCTTAACCCTTACAGCGCTGATTTATTCTTGTTTTAAACATGGAGACCAAAGGGTTTCTTTCAATTTGAAATCAATGTCTTAGTTAGCACTTTCCGATTCATATGAATACCTATGTTATGGGTCTACGGCCGTTATAAATATTTTAATTCTTTTAGTGCGGGGACCGTCTTTATACGTCAGAATCTGACGTCTGCAGACGTCAGATTCTGACGTATAAAGACGCTCCTCGCGCTGGAAAGGTTAATTATATTTCCGTATTTTTTTTCCTCTAATGTAACTTTTTTACTTTTAATGCGGTGACAAATTGGGTTTTTTTATCATTCATCGTTGTATTGCTAAACTAGGCGTAGATTCTGCTTATATATTTAATAAATTATGTACTTTTATATATCTGCATATAATAATAAAATATATTTATTCAGGGTAGAGTTATAAGCAAAAACACTATTTTACACAATTGCCCTGACTAGGCCTCTGTGTACCATAGAAAACAGCGCATACTTGTAAAAGTAAAATTATAATATTGCAAACAATAATCTTTTACATTAATCTTTTACAAAATTATTGCCTACAAATCCTCTGTGTAACATAGAAAGTATAGTGTATAATTGTAAAAGAAAAAGTATAATATCACAATACTATGTAAAAACATTATTCTGGGTTAGTTAAAAACTGTTTTAATGTTTGTTTAAAAACATTAAACGTATCAATGTTTCTTATAATGTCTGGTAAATTATTCCAGATAATAGCACCAGAATATTATAAAGCTCCTCCTAGTTGTATGAATAGCTTACACTAAGTGATATTGTTTTGCGGCTTCACATAGAATTGTATTGAATGTATTGAATCAGACTGCTAATGAAGAGGATCCTGTATAAATAAAATAAATGTATTTCCATAAACATGATAATTAAACGAAGTAACTATTTTTGTTCAATTGACATGTTCACCATGTATGCTAAACTGTATGTCCCTATGGCTAAACTGCATGTCCCTATGGCTAAACTGTATGCTCCCTATGGCTAAACTGTATGTCCCTATATGATAAACTTTATGTACCTTTGGCTAAACTGCATGTCTCTATGGTTAAACTGTATGTCTCTATATGATAAACTGTATGTCCCTTTGTCTAAACTGAATGCCCCTATGGCTAAACTGTATGTCCCTATGATAAAATGGATGCTCCTATGGTTAGGCTGTATGTCTCTATGGCTGAACTGCATGTCCCTATGACGAAACTGTATGCCCCCATGGCTGAACTGTATACCCCTATGGCTAAACTGCATGTCACCATGGCAGACTGTATGCCCCTATGGCAAACTGTGTATCTCTATGATAAATGGTATATGCCCATGTATGGCCAAACTGTATGCTTGCATGATAAACTGTATGCCCCAATGGCTGAACGTTATTCCCCTATAATAAACTGTATGCCCCTATGATAAACTGTATGTCCCTATGGCAAACTGTATGTCCCTATGATAAACGGTATGCCCCTATCACTGAACTGTATGCCCCTGTGATAAACTGTATGTCCCTATGATAAGCGGTATGCCCATATACCTGAACTGTATGCCCCTATGATAAACGTTATGTTCCTATGGCAAACTGCTGGTTGTCTTATAGGCCTACTGTCAGACCCGTGTATGATCTAATGTTGTTATTATATATTGTTCGTGAGGTTGGAAGGGGGGATTAATAAATATAAAATTATTATGTCATGTGTGATAATGTTACATCTCAGAAAACTCGATAAAGGCATAAAGTCATCTTCAAATATCAAGTGATAGGCGCCAGCAAATCTACAGCTGCGCTCTGACTAATGGTCTAGAATTGATTGTTATGATGTTGGGCCACAGTCTGTGACGCAGGCCCAACATAATAACAACAAGAGCACACTCGATAATAGCCCGCCGCCGAATTATGATAAAGAAAGTAAAGACGAATGTCATCACGTAAATAACAACCCGAGATATAAATGGTATGTTAAACCAGCCGCTTTTCAAGTTATAGCGCCCACAAGGTCAAATTATGGACGTAAAATAAATGTGAAAAATCGCAATAAGTCGACCATTTTGATTTTTTTACCGGCCATTATTGAGCTTGTCCAAGAACTGCTTATTAGTAACATGCATAACTAACTTGAAGAGGATACTTGTGAAAATGTTGAAGTTATCGTGCCTACAAGGTCAAATTATTGACGTAAAATGAGAAAAATCGCAATAAATCGGCCATTTTGAATTTTTTTTCAGCCATTATTGAACTTGTCCAAGAACTACTTATTAGTAACATGCATAACAAATTTGAAGAGGATATGTGAAAAACTTTTCAAGTTATCGCGCCCACAAGGTCAAATTATTGACGTAAAATGAGAAAAATCGCAATAAATCGGCCATTTTTTTTTTTTTTTCGGCCATTATTGAACTTGTCCAAGAACTACTTATTAGTAACATGCATAACCAATTTGAAGAGGATATGTGAAAAACTTTTCAACTTATCGCGCCCACAAGGTCAAATTATTGACGTAAAATGTGAAAAATCGCAATAAATCGGCCATTTTTTTTTTTTTTCGGCCATAATTGAACTTGTCCGAGAACTGGTCATTAGTAACATGCATAACAAATTTGAAAAGGATATGTGAAAAACTTTTCAAGTTATCGCGCCCACAAGGTCAAATTATTGACGTAAAATGTGAAAAATCGCAATAAATCGGCCATTTTTTTTTTTTCGGCCATTATTGAACTTGTCCGAGAACTGGTCATTAGTAACATGCATAACAAATTTTAAAAGGATACGTGAAAAACTTTTCAAGTTATCGCGCCCACAAGATCAAATTATTGACGTAAAAGGTGAAAAATCGCAATAAGTCGGCCATTTTGAATTTTTTTTCAGCCATTATTGAACTTGTCCGAGAAGTGGTCATTAGTAACATGCAAAACAAATTTGGGAAGGAAACATGAAAAACTTTTCAAGTTATCGCGCCCACAAGTAAATGTTAACGCCGACGCCGACGCCGACGCTGACGCCGACGCCGACGCCGACGCCGACGCCGACGACGCCGAACTTCAATTGCAATAGCCCACCTTTTTTAATTAAAATTAAAAGGCGGGCTAACAAATGGGACAATGGCTTGTGAGATGAGAATATAGCATAAACTAATAACTAGATTCGCATAAAACCAGGCACGTTAACTCTATGATGGATCAATGTTGGGCCACCGTCTGTGATGATGTCCCAACAATAATATTAACAACAAGTAATCTACGTACGGTGTTGGGACAGTACTAGAATGATGATACAAGTATTTAACTTTGGTCACGGAGTTTGTAAAGGAGTGGTTCTACATTTGGCCGGAAGTATGCTACATTTTAGCAACTTCACAGATGTATAATTACAAGAGATCATTTAGTATATATAATTGTATATACTTCCCTCAGCTTGTCATTATTTAGAAAAGTGACTGTTACTAATGTATATTATGCATAAAATGTATTCCTGTTTTTATTTTACTTCAAATATAAAAAAAATTGTGCTAATTTTCTAATCTCGACCTATGGGTGGTATAATTCTGTTTGCAAAGGCAAACAGAAGTAACGACTTACTTTTTAAGTAAGCAGTTACTGCTGTTTGCCTTTGCACGGCAGACAAGATGTTTGTCCGACGCTTAGCCAACACCAATTAGGGATAGGAATGTGTTGTTACGTCATATTTTAGTCACCCTACGTCATTACGTCTCCTCATGATGACATATATCTGCCCCTGGGGGAGTTATCTTGGTTCGCAATCCTCTATGTCAGATACACCTGACAAAGTACACGTAACCACATTAACACAACTGATTGCAGATGTGCCCACTGTAGCCATCAAGTCTTTCCCTGATTTAAATTGCTTAGAAGCTTGATGTTTTATCAAGTCAAAATGATTGTAACACACAATTACTCAGACTAATATCACAAATCTACCATGTAGTAAATATGTGGTTTATCTGATTGATCCATTTCTTTTTAGCACATTATCATAATTACAGGATCTAGTGCGTACTTAAGATATAATAAGTAAATTCATACTAGAAAAATATGGATAAATTCATCGGTTATGTCATAGACATAATTATACTATACAGTCCTTGTGTGATTATATGGACTCTATAACAAGTCTACAAATTAATGTACTATAAATTACATGAATTGTGTGTGTATGCACGACAGAAGTTATCTAATCTCGCTATAAAACTGTGTAATAAGGTGATACTGTGCCTAAATCACTGTGATTCCTAATAAAGTATAATTCCTTTACGAGCCTGGTGTTACCGGAGTAGCCTGATCGCACAGCGGGTGTGCTGTGCAACGTCGCTAGATCGCCGCCTGGCAAAGTTTACAACGCAAGATAATGTGCTTATTTGGGCAGCCTTAATTGATCCACTTGTCACCCATTGCGAGAGCCACTGCCCAGCAAATGCAATGTTGATTTAATGTTGGGCCACCGTCTACGACGGTGGCCCAACATCAACTCAACATTGTGAGCTGTGAGGTCACAGGTGTGAGCTTTGGATCCTCTTAGATGGGTAAATCTGGGCGCTTCGCTAGATGGGCGTGAGGGCAGGGAGGAGCGCTCGCCGGGATAGGTGTGCACCTCCTGTAGAGCTGTGGTGAGGTAATAAGCCATGGTTTAACCGACCCGTGACAACCTGACAGTAATGCTTAATGTCCCGCACATAACCATTGTGCTACCGTGAACAAATCCGCACAATCAATCCATTGTGGTATTGACAGGGGAATTATGAGAAATAAAATGTTAACTTGTTTAATGTTAATTTTAGTTGCAAATGCTTTGTTTCTTTGTTAAAGGATACATAATTATAGGTCGCAATTATGTGTCAGCCCAATTTATTTTGCATTTTGCAAATCAATGAGCAAAATGTCTTCCTCATAAACCTACCTAGCAAACAGTAGTGTCTGACCAGATGATGGTTTATTGTTAGGCCAATGTCTTAGACGACGGCCCATCATTAAAACATGATCGGGTGAACGTGTCGTACCTGCTGATCAGAAACCATTGATTCATTATACAAATACAAAAAGTAGCATTAAGCTGAGTAATCTAATTTTCTACAAATACAAAAAATATGTACGTTATGTGAACCCGCTCCAAAAGTATGGCTGTTTTTTTTTAATTTTGGCTGATAATATCCTTTTCAGACATAATTGATCGTTCAATGTCACCATGTAGGTGAAGTAGGGAGATTAGTACACGTAAAATGGATACAGAAACAGCAAGCTAAAGACATTGACCTTGTGCTGGTTTGATGCTGAGCCACCGTCTGCGACGCTGGCCCAATATCGAACCAGCACAGGGTCAATGTGGTTTATCTCCTGGTGAGCCTGTATTTAGCGTCACTGCCTAGCGGACATGAGAAGATCATCATATATGTTGGTTTAATGTTGGTCCACCGTCTGTGCCGCTGGCTCAACAGAAGATGAGCGTGTGGTGTCTGCGTGATTGGCATCACGGTGACGGATCATCACAGTTCTTAGTGACCGTCTCGTCACGGTTTTTCTGACACTCATCTGGTTAGAAGGAAGACTCAATCCCCGAAAACACGAGACATCCACCATATTTGGCCAGCGTCGTAGAAAGTGGGTGAGCAGTAAACTAGTAAACCGAAATTGGTCTGATATTCTGTGTTTGTAGGAAAACTTGCCTGTAAGAACTTGTTTGGCTCTAAAAATTGACTTGCTGTTTGAAACTCAAAATGTCTTAAAGCGAGCGCATAAGCGTTTTCATTATCTATTGCTCGTGTTCAATGCATAATAATTACAATAAAATGTAAAAGTATGTTCATATCATATCATATCATATCATATCATATCATATCATATCATATCATATCATATCATATCATATCATATCATATCAGTAATGCATCTAAACAATATTTTAAGAAGAAAATTATAATGTCTCATTTCATTTGGTAAATTATTGTAACTGGGTAATTGCACAAGCTTGCTATTATTTTTGTGTGGTGATTTGAGTTTTTTCTTAGCAAATAATGATGTGGTTTTGCTCCTTCACTTTGTTCGATAGTCCTAAGCTACTGAAATAAATATTACAACTCCAATTCCTCTTTTTCATTGATTCCTAAAATATATATATTTGTTCACATTAGCTACTTAAATGCTTTACATTATCATGATCGTACCAAAATAATAGTTATATAAATAGTATACATTCAGGTCTCGGTACAGTCACAAGGAAAATTATGTTGGTATATATCTGATTACAACCAATCGGGTTTCTATAGCTTCACAGAAAACACAAAACACTTGTATAACGGTTGTACAACGTCGGCCCATCGTAACCGACGCTGGTCCAACATTGTACAAATGTCATACAAATGTTTTGTTTACTGGGTTATGACACTGTGTCATAATTAATTTTATATATTGTGGTAAATAATGACTCCCTTATAATTTAACTGACTTGTTGTGCGGAAAGGGTTAACTTGATAGATGTGTTTTGATGCAAACTACGGGGGTCACACATTCATGTGCACGGATCACAATCAGTGAACAAAACACAATTAGGATAATTAATCGATCAATGAATCAGCTGCCACGTGTTAATTAACGGTAGCTGATTTTCTAAATGATAGCCTTGATGACAGCGCTGCCGACATCTCTATCCATAATTTCATGGTATCAGCTGAAACGCTTTTAAAGAAGTGTGAAGTGGATAAGTTCCATAACAAAGTGGGTTGTATGTTTAGGTGTACATCTATGTACATCTATGTACACCCAGCTGGCCTCTATTGTTCTCTATCATTAACTTAACACATGTTCAATACCACGGTGATTATTTCTCAACACAATCATTAAACTACATGAGGTTTATTTTATTGTTAAATATTATGTGAAATTGTTGTATATTTAAAATGATTATAATTAATTAAATTATCTTAGCATTTCAGTATGTATATGTTATATATCAGGTTATAACATGTTATATGGTTTACTCTTGGATTTAGAAATATAAAGGTAGGTCTTCATTATCAAGGTTGTAGCAGGCTATACTTAAGGCCAGATGTCTCATGTGGGCACACAAGCCACACCGCCTACTTGGTTTAGTAGGTTTAGCTACAATTATTGATGTTCTTTTTACGTTTAGACCCACACTTTTGTAATTCTGCTAAAAAATATCATTAAAAAGGCCACACTTGCATAGTACAATCAAATCGAACACTTAACGCCTGTATATATATCATAATGACATACGCGACTCTCACCTATACCTAAGCCTAGTGATGATGTTCTGGTCTTTAAAGTGTTAACCCTTGTTCTGCTAGGTCCGTATATCTATAGATTCACATTAAATAAAATGCCAGTAAAGCTGTTAAAATCTAGATTCTTATGCTCAGTTAATTCATGCTGAGGGACGGCTATTTTTCATAAATATAATTTGTTTTCATTCATTTGAAGCTGGAAATTGTGTGAGTAATTCCAGCTTCAAATGAATGAAAAATACTATGACCTTCCAGCACGACAAGGGTTAATAAGGGGGCAGTGTTCCCGCCAACAGGAGATTACAGTTTGCACCAGAATCAATCTCGTCTGCTGCTCCTAGTCCGTGCTTCAGCCCAGCAAACACGAGACACTGAGCCAATGTTGGTTCAATATCGGTGCAGCGTCCCAGACGGTGGTCCAGCTATCAACCAACGTTGGCTCACTGTCTCGTATTTGAGAGTATGTGGACTATACCAGTTACCATGCACTGCATACAATTAATATATACGGTAAATTACCTTACGAATATGAATTATTATTGGAATTATCAAAACTACACCACCACGAAAACGTATTTTATGTGATATTTTTCTTCTTCTTAAGGCCGAACTTCTGCTTTTTATTTTCATTTATTTATTTATTTAATTGTCCATTGAAAACTTTTTCAAGGAGTTCATCATTTCGTTATTCACCATGTTTATGGCTGATTGTTTCCACATAACACCAATTAGTAGAAAGCATCATAGACTGCAAACAAAGAAAAACATGCTTTTATGTTTTTCGATCTAGAAGGAAAAATTGTATTTTCAACAGTCCAGTTGCAATGCTTATTGTATACTAGCTTATCCTCTACTATCTCCATGCTAATATGCAACAGTTTGATAGCCTGAATAATAATATTTGCATATATAGTACAGTATCGAATAAATTCAAGTGCATATAACAATTACAGAAAATAAACATAAAATTATCACCTCGTGACGGGCACTAAATTATGCAAACAAGTTGTTATGTTGTTTAGTTATTGCTTATGTGAGATCTAGCTGATTCACTGGGAGCAGCAATAAAATGTCTAAACACACGTTTGTTTTTGGAGTGTATTTGAAAATAAATCTAACCAGTGTTTAACACGATTATCACCTTTACGTTGACATTAATGAAGATGTGATACAAGTTTATTTTTTTGTATTATTGTACGTGAATACGAACATTAACACAGAGACTGTACTGTCGCATAAAGTTGTGTAACGTTATTTCTGTGTCGTTTTTTCGCTTGAACGGTCAAAGTAATGAGGTCACTGGGTTAAAACAACATGAATTATTCAGAAGGGACTTCCCGTAATTTACAGACCCTTTACGTTTTATGTCTTACAATAATCTATTATATATACTCAATCTTACTATGTGAAATATTCTAGAAAAATATCCAAAAAATTATAGAAATTCTATAATCATCGATATAGCAAAAATTAGGAAAAAAAATGATGATGCCCGTGTATGTTTAAAAGATTCAACTGAAACTCGAAGTTGTCTTAGTGCTGAACAAACCTCTGAGATGCTGGCTCAACACCGTGCCAGCGCTAGCCCAACAGTAGCGATTGGGAGGTTAGTTGAAGCATGTGCGAAGAGGTGCCCCTATATCAATGAGAACATCAAAGACTCTCTGTTCACTATATACCACTGAGCAGCACAAGGCAAGGTAATAAATGAGATATTGTCACTCTCATTTGTAAACCGCCCCAAACAAAGAGTGTCCTTACATCACCCCTTTTGGTCAATTTTTTTTTAAATCATTGTGATCTGATTACAGTTGAATTTAAAGAAGGCTCATTTTAGGCGTCGTTTCAATTTGCTCATTATATCACATTTATAGCATTTGTCAAGAAAATCGATGAATAATCAGTTAATGTAGGATAAGTACGATATTTCTTTATTTCTCTTTCTGTAGAACAAGTGTTAAGAACGCATGAGAATATGCCCGCTTGTGCATGTCTTCGCATATAATTAATAACAGGCGTATTTTTTTGCAAAAAGGAATAAGAGAACCGAGATCAAAGATATTTCAGCAAGAGTAGATTGTTTTGAGTGGCGCATGCCAGCTGCTGATAATTACTACCAGTATATAATACCATCATGACCATGATGAGATGGTGTAGAAATCCAGAGTTTATCATCACGGGTCAAGTAGTTACTACTAAGAACAGCAATCACGAGCCGTTGGCCTGATGTTGGGCTAAGGTTGGGCCAGCGTTGAAGACGATGTGCCAACATTAAGCCGACATTGTACAAATTCCTCGTGTTTGCTGGGTATGCTATGTATATCAGAAGAGATGTTTGCGTGTGAAAAACATTCGAATTTAGGATGTAATTATTTAATATAAGCAAGCAAAATAACTAATACAATATTTCACATGTTCAACCACTTGAAGTTGCGTCTCGCTACCGCGATCCGCAACTTCAAGTGGTTGAAAATTACTCATATTTGTTTATTTTGGCCAAAATAAACAAGTCGTTGACAACTTAATTATTCAATCAATGTAGATGCCTCCGCATATGCCACATGTGCTGTATAATATATAGATATATATCGTTTATACTGTGTTATCACAGCAGGTTATAACAGTTGAGTTGATGAATAAAATAAGTAATCAACAAAGTATTTACCGGTTTAAATAATTTACTTGTGTAGATCTTCTCTCTGGAGAATACGTCCTCTCTTCCATGACAGTCTATAGTAACATACACGAGTAAATCTAATTCTCATTTGGTGTTAACCAGCCTGCATTATATTATAACAGCCTATTCAATCGATGTTTACTTTTGTCATATAACTATCGAATCTTATCATAATAATCATTAAAACAGAGGTCAATATTTGGAATTGTATAGTTATGCTTCACAAATCATGCATAATCATTCATTCATTCATTCATTCATTCATTCATTCATTCATTCATTCATTCATTCATTCATTCATTCATTCATTCATTCATTCATTCATTCATTCATTCATTCATTCATTCATTCATTCATTCATTCACTCATTCATTCATTCATTCATTCATTCATTCATTCATTCATTCATTCATTCATTCATTCATTCATTCATTCATTCATTCATTCATTCATTCATTCAATCATTCATTCATTCATTCATTCATTCATTCATTCATTCATTCATTCATTCATTCATTCATTCATTCATTCATTCATTCATTCATGCATTCATTCATTCATTTATTCATTTATTCATTCATTCATTCATTCATTCATTCATTCACTCATTCATTCATGCATTCATTCATTCATTCATTCATTCATTCATTCATTCATTCATTCATTCATTCATTCATTCATTCATTCATTCATTCTTTCATCCATTCATTCATTTATTAATTCATTTATTTCGTTCGTTCGTCCGTTAGTTCACTTGCTCGTTCTCTAAACATAAAAAAATATTTTTTAGGTTTATAAACATTTGACTATTCTGATATAAATCAATAATCAGCTTATTCCCCGGTACATATAGTAATTTATTAACATAAGACGATATTACCCCCTCTTTTTGCTCGATTGTTTTCAAATATCAAGCTAAATGTTAGGCCTCTGTGATAATGTGGCTAAGTATAATTCAACGAGTTACTTCCGCCCTCTATCTAATTTATTAGCAGACATAGTAAATGACGGTCCGTCCTTGTGAAGCATCTCCATATGAAGACCCCTTCACATAATCCTATATCCCGGACCGTCAGCACAGTGGTGGGCAAAATAAACTTGTCAAGAAAGACATCAAACGGCAATTGTTTGTTGCCCTATTGAGGACCAGTTAAGGAGGGAATTCATCGGGGAGACTGACCCATTAGGCGCTATCATACGTTTTATCCACTCAGATGTTGAGTCTCAGAATGATAAAAAAGTCAATATATTGACTTTGAAATTATTGAATTTTGGAAAATTGTATTATATAATTATTATATCCATTCCAATAAATGCAATTTTGATCTACACCAAGCATCTATCGCGATACTGAGCTTGATGTGGATTTTTTTTTATTACAGCACTTAAACGGTTGTGTATTGCTAAAGTTGCATTATATAGGGCATAGTGAGGTCAGTGACCCAATGACCTCTTGAAAATGACCAAGAGTTTCCGGCCAGGACGACTTTAATGAGAATTAAAGCAGTGTCGCCTGTGTAGAAATTGCGCAATGTTGAAAAACTGAGGTCAAGTTGTGATGTGTTGTTGATGACATCATTTCACACTTTACTTTAGCATCACGCTTTCTATATAGTAAATTTCTGATGTTATTATAATTTGGTTACACCGCGCATTTAAAATACAGTATAGTTATACAAGATAATGGATATTAAAGGTGTTTAGGAATAGGCTACAGCTAAGACTAGTTTTTCCTTTCCAATAATAATGTTTTTCGTAAATTCATTTCTTCTGATTTGTCCATGTTGTATGATATACTTAATATGCTCGTCAAAAGAAGGATTCGAATATTAATCTACCAAACACATCAAGCGTGTCCTGTAATTTATTATTATTTTGTGTCAATGACATACCTGAGTTGACTTGACCCTTGCTATGAGATTTATATTCACAACCAATTATAGAGAATGTCCTGCAAGACAGTTATTTAATTGCCAACGCATTGCTTAGTTAACGATCATTATTTATGACAATTATGTTTTAGTAATAACAATAATTTACACAGATTTTGCAAGATGTTGATGGGTTGCTATGGTCTATAATAACAATCATTAGTAATACATGTAGGTTAGAAAAATACACTCTAGAAGTATTATGGAGACAAAGTGGTTTGCAGGTACAGATGACAGAAACAATACATAAATAAAGTCTAAGTACCTGGTAACATCTGACCAGGAAGTTAAATCACCTGGGATAAATTCCAATCGATTTCACACAATAGAAACACATGAAATTAAATTGAAGTTGGCCAGATGAAAGATAGCGTCGATTACGTAACCAATTTGTAAACGTGCGACCATACGGGACGGCCCCTGGTGTGAGACCCATTAAGTACTATGGCATAATATTGTGCATGTACATTCTGTTCAATGTAGGACTCATGTGTGCATTATTAGCTTATTTGCGATTCCATTTTTGCAATATTCTAAGATAAGTATGCAAAATAATACAAAACATTATATCTGTAGTTCTCAGCAATCCAGGTCACGCGCATTATTGATATTTTATCAGAAAGTATATCTGATTACATATCAGTAATATAAATATGGATAGGCTATTACATAAAATGAACAAGTGTAATTTTGTAACAACTGTTTGAATAAAATCAGGATTTAATTTTAATAATGTTTTTACTACTTTTCACGTACGCAACTTTATTGATTTCCTATGGCATAGTACGTGTTTATATAAATATTAATAACATATGGCGTCCACAGATACAAAATATAATCGTTGAGCAAAGGAAACCGACTCATCTACACTAAGACAACTAAGCTGGTATAAGGCCTTGACAGAGACATAGATCACTTTCTTACCCTCACAAACCAGCCAACGTGGGTATGAAATACGGTAAATTAAAAATTGTATCAGAAAGGAAATTCGGCGAATGCACAAAAAATCAAAGTTATTTGTATTTTTATCTGGTAACCTATTATTTCTATCATGTGAAGTGATGTATTTTTCCAGATTTCGCGCATGCGCGCTAAATCCGCAAAAATCAAGACCTCATAAAATAGTCCGTATTTACAGTACTCCCCACGGTAGCACACGGGTCAGTATACATATCACCGTCTGGTGACAGGTCCGGCTAAATGAGGCGAAAAGCAAGTCCTAAAGCCGCTACCGATCCGCCTGTCAGTCACACAGCCCTGCACCAATCACGCGCGTCAGAGCGCCCCACGTGACGTGAGGTAGGCGTGGTCTGACACCCTTGTGGAGCGTGTGGGAGGAGGTGGTGATGATGGTGCCGTGACGTTTATCAGCCGTGTGTGAATGTCAACAGTCAGTGTGGTGACCACCGTCACGGCATATACATGTGTCATCAGAGCTGTGTGTGACAGAGGAAGGAGTACAGAGGACTACTGAACACGTGCATTTTAAGGATATAGCTTTCTAGACCTGAGGTATGTAAAAGTCATATTTAACATTTAGATCACATGTGTGATTTGACGGTACATTCGTGAAACGGACAGCGAGACAAAATGTGGTTTGAATGTTGAGTAACCCAGTAAACACAAACCATTTGTATAACATTTGTACAATGTTGGACCAGCGTTGAAGACGTTGGGCCGGTGTCGTACAAATGTTATAAAAAGGTTTTGTGTTTACTGGGAAGCAGCATTGAGCCAACGTTGTGACTGATCAATATAAAGATGTATTAAATAGAAAGAACATGCAATATGATAACTATATTAACAAAGTTTGGAAATGCACTATTAAAAAGTTTAAAAACAGCAAAGTTGTTGCTGTGATCTCCGGGAAGCACAGTACGTTGGCCCAATGCTGGAACAACGTCGCAGACAGTAGTTGAGCAATGGGCGAGCACAGTGCCAATGGATTGTATCAGCTGAATTATTATTATCTGAGATCTATAATTATGAAGTGGAATTGCATCACATGCCTAATAATTTGGTCAAACAAACAAACGATCAAGTCATATATTAACACTATTTACGAGAGGATATTTATATAATATATTTGTTTATCTCCACGTTATGTCATACAGACATAGATTTAATACAATCAACTATCATTCATGTTTGGCACTATCATGTTCAACCACGCGGTCAGCCTTGGTTTGTTGTCTCAAATGATTGATGACAACTCATTAGCTGTTCACGTAATTAAAGAAACTCGCTGCTAATTTAGATCAGAGAAACGCATTTGTCTACCATTCATCATGAAAGCCTAATCACCATCAAGAACACAATCACACAAGCGTTTCCATACAAAAAGCTTACACATTTTCAATTCACTGGGTCAATGCTGGCACAATACATCTAAAGCTGGAACAAACTACAGAATACACAACGCTTCTGTTTTTCTTACACACTTTACTTTTTTATGTGTCACTGCACAACCATATGTTGTGTGACAAATATATAGACTGATAGTCCAACAAGCACGAGATAATGACCCAGTGATTACTTAATGCTGGCCCACGGTCTACGACATTGGCCCAGCATTTGGCCAATATCTGCTTAATACACCTCTATTGGTGGTAGATGAGGTAATGTTATAACAATTTGCTTTGCATTCCCACAGAACAACAGATTCTTTATTGTTTCCCTTGGTATGTAACACTTTCCTATCACCACAGTCATAATTATCCTCACAATGTCTTCTACATGTTCTGCAAACTATATAACGAGAACAATTGTTCTAGATGTGAAAACGTTTTCGTTAGTACTTTGCAGACTAGAGTAAAATATCTCACCACTGGTGTAGACAGTGGTTGGTCTTATTTTCTGAAAAGTTTACTTATTAGAAGACTCGGTAGATAGAAGGTTACTCACTGTAAATCACTATGTATACATGTATCGTCCCCTTTTATAGGAAACAGTGTATCTGCCACTTTACAAAGTGGCAAATACACTCTTTCTTATCCAAGGGGTCGGTATGTGCTCTGTCTGCACAAGAGATACACGTTGTCAGAGTGATGTTGTTTTTCCCAGGTGTACATTTATGATAACAAATCTGGAAGAAATTCAACAGAAAACTGTTTTTTTATGATCGCAATAATAAAACACTTCCAGTTAAAACTTTCATTATAACCTGGATACATCAAGTTGGTGTTCATATAATAATATAGCTTAAAATACGAAATTGTAAAATGCAACCCATTCACTTCTTCACCTATTTTATATTGGGAACATAAATTCTGTTTAGCCGTGACCCATGCATTTAATTATAAACGAGAGTGGACATTGTGGTGGTTTTTTATATCATGGCCAGAATGGCTGTATATTTAATAGAATATTCATATCTCACGACATGAACAGCGTGTCCAATCAAATTTGTCACGACACCTCGCTTTTTATGTCCGTTCAGTACAGGTCATAAACCCACACATTGACCAATGGTCATTTCAGACGTATTTACTCCGTCCCATGTGTGGTCCAGGATGATTTATCTGAATGAACAACTAACTATTGGAGGAAAACACATCTATGCAGTTCTCCTTTTTGATGCTTTTATGTTGTCTTATGTTATGTCTGCTGTGTAAAAGCGAACAGCAACAACAGCTTACTTAAAAGTAAGCAGTTACTGCTGTTTGCCTCTACGTGGAAGTATACCACGATCGCTAATTGGTTTGTTATTTTGTGAGAACAAAGGAAGCTAACTCCACTGATGTAAGAATCACCAAACTAACTTAGCGAAAGGGGTGACTATTGATTTCTGCTAAGCGATATCCAATTAAAGTACAGACCTAATTGCTGGATTCACTCAACCGATCTCTCTTTGATTTGTTTTAATTTGTAGTGATTCCTCTGGGGATGGGAAAGTTAAGTTGTTCATGATGCTGATTAGCGTTAACTATATATGTTATATGCAATATCATCCTCACTATTGTGACTGATACTTAGTTCAACACGGATGATCCGTAGAATCCTGTATCTCAGAATGATGTAATTAGAGCACCGGGGACTAAAAGGTCAGCCAATCAATCATATAGAGAGACGAGCGCATCATCAATCACCCTGATCAGAGAGGCTGACCAGAAGACGATAGCCAGAGTGATACTTATACCCTGTTACTGACTGGTCAGCCGCACGTGCGCTCACCACCACTGACCATCACTGACCACAGCGGCTGCCGCTCCAAACGATTGAACTTCGTGTTGGATGCGCGGGACGGCATATAATTTTATATTGCTCACGAGCACTTCAAAGCCACGACAAGCGCTTCACGCGATGGTACATGCTGTGCTGGGTTGTCCCATCGGTAGTCATCAAGATGTTGGTTCAATGCTGGGCCAACGTCGTAGACGTTGGCCCAGCATTGAACCAACGTCTTGCATCAACCACTCATTTCTATACAACCATAAAGACACATTCACTCTCATCTTTAAATCACTACCCATCTCTAGGGCACCAGAGTAAATTATTATTCAAGTTAAGCTGAAAATGACGATGTGCATCCAGAAAGGCTGCAGATTGATTTAGCTAATATGTAGGTCTGGGGATCGTGGCTGCTTACATTACTAGCCATTCGTGACAAGATTCAACCACTTCAAAGTACTTTGATCCATGAGCCAGGTCATATTCAGAGACACAGTTTATAAGGTCTATTTCATTCATAATACTTCTGAGCAAACAGTGAAATGGGGTTATAGTGTTTGATGCTCGTGGAATTATATAGGCAAATTATAATACAGCAATAAACGGCAAAATGCATAGGAGCGAGTATGATTTTTATTGAGATAATTTGGTCAATAGGTGGAGTATCATTATAAACCCGAAAAGAAAAAAAACGTCTAAACAATTATATCATATGATACTTCAGAAATACAAGAAAAAACAATTTATCATAACTTCATTCTTGTAAAATCTGTATTTCAAACATGTCAGCAGTGATCCTAATAATTAGAGATCGGTATTTTGACCTATACCGTAATTTTGTTGCATTGAGGGTTAGGAAAATTAGAGCTTTCAGAGCACAAATGATGATAAATTGATCGTTTATTGATAGTAATGTTGTAAGTAGCTCAGCAGAATGTGAAGTGAAGTTATCATTGATTGTGTTTTAAACGTCCACCTGTACTTGTAGGTTGAATGTCATTGCACCAGGTGTGCCAGCAGGGCGGACAGGCAGAAGACTGCAGGCAGCGAACATTAAAGATCAACAGCATCAGCAGCATCTGAGATCACAGGACATCCTGACAATCCGGACTTATCTGTAAAACCAACACATCCCGTCAGCCCTTCTCCATCCAACCACACTAACAGGCAATATTTATTGGATTAAAAAATTGAGGAATTTGCTCAGCTTTGACAAGCTATGGTGCCATCTGGTTCGTGCTGATGTGGTGACAGGTTGAGCAAATCGGGTTAAGAAATCAAACATTGCTGAGTGATTGTCCTATGTGCCGAGACAGCGCTGACCAGTATGGCTGCTCATGTGGTATACACACTTACAGCTCTGGTCAGTCTGATAGTGACCACCACCTCACAGAGGATCCAGGTTTATGATGTGAAGGAAGAGGCGCCCGTATCTACATTTATTGCAGATCTCAGTGACTTACAGGTGATAACCAGTCTGGATCAGGCAGACCAGGACTCTATGGGATTTAGGACTGTGTCACAGGGGAACCCTCATGAATCCCTGTTCTCTCTGGAGACAGAAGGTATCCTGCGTACAGGACGTAGAATAGACAGAGAGGAGCTGTGTCCTAACCAGAGATCCTGTATCTTAGACCTGGTGGTCATTGCTTCCACATCCTCCACCGCTTCTCCATTTTTCAAGCAGTTAACAATCGGCATTCAGATTCTGGATGATAATGACCACACCCCTATGTTTACTCCAGACACAGAGATGCGATCCATACCTGAGAATACAGCTGTAGGACAGAGTGTGCGGATCCCTCTGGCAGATGATCCAGACAGTCCTGATAATGGTGTAGGTGAATACAGACTGGTGTCAGGTGGTCCTACATTCAGGTTAAAGACTACAAAAGACAGTGAAGGTGTGGTAACGGACGTGTATCTAGTACTTAACCAAACTGTAGATAGAGAAATTAGGGATCTATACAGATGTGTTGTAGCTGCTTATGATCTGAATGATCCTAGTAAAACAGGGACTCTAGCAGTAGAGGTCCAGATCACTGATGTGGATGACCACGCTCCAGAGTTCAACAAGGATGTGTATCCTGCTACCATGAGGGAGGACTCCGATGTGGGGGATACAGTAACCAGGGTAAGAGCTTCTGATCCAGATGATGGTAATAATGGAATAATCATCTACGGATTCTCTGCACAGACACCAGACGATGTCCTGAGTTTGTTCACCATAAATAACATGACAGGAGAGGTGAGACTGGTCAGTGAATTAGACTATGAGAAGCAGTCATCTTACAGTGTGGTAGTGACCGCTCGTGGACTGACCAGTCATTGGCTTCCTGGAGAGGCCAAGCTGGAGCTACAGGTTCTGGATGTGAATGATAATCCACCTCACGTGACAGTGGACAGTGTCCAAGGAGAGTCTAACGTGACGGTGACAGAGAATCAACCAGATGACACTCTACTGGCTTATGTACTGGTCAGTGACAGAGACGACAGTGGTCAACAAGTAGTGGACTGTTATTTGACCAGTGATCAATTTGTTCTTCAGCAGGATTCGCCTTCTGCTTACCTTTTCTACACACGACTGTCTATGGATCGTGAAGTCCAGGATGAGTATCAGGTGATCCTGAGTTGTAGAGATAGAGGGAGTCCTTCTCTGACCACACTCATGCAGATCTCTATTATTGTCACGGATGTTAATGATAATGAACCTGAGTTTGAAGAAGATGAGTACCAGGTGGCCATAGTGGAGAATACCCCTCCTGATGTTAACCTGATCAGTGTGCTGGCCACAGATCCAGACGCTGGACCTAATGGTACAGTGAGATACACCTTAGATCCTCAGCTGACTCGTTTACTACAGATTGATCCTAGTACAGGGGTACTCAGTACAAAAGCGGTGCTTGATTATGAAGAGAAGAAGTATTACTCCGGTTACATCATAGCCACAGATCAAGGTTCACCTCCAAGCTCCGCCTCAGCAAAACTAGAAATATTAATCACCGACGTGAACGATATTGCCCCACACTTTAGTCAGGAAGAATATTACTTTCGTTTGGATGAAAACCTCCCTGGTGATGCGTTTGTGGGACAGGTGTCAGCTTCTGACGTAGAGAATCCTTCTGCTCGTGATTTCTACTTCAGAAGAAGTCCAGATAGTGGTGATCTATTCTCTGTAAATGCCGATACAGGATCAATATATACGAATCAGAAGTTAGACAGAGAAATGACTGACAGTCACACCATCACGCTGTATGTAATAGATAAACAAGATACAAGTCTCAGTTCCAGTGTGTCTGTTATCATCACAGTCACAGACGTCAACGATAATGATCCATATATTACATATCCCTCAAATACAAACGACACTATACATGTGTCAAGCCACGCTCCACTGGGATATGAAGTACTAAATATACAAGCAGAAGACGTTGACAATGGTGACAATGGCACAGTGGTGTTTCTGCTAGTTGCTGGCAATGACGGCAGCTATTTCTCCCTTGATCGTGCCTCTGGGATGCTGAAGGTGGAAAAACACCTGAACCACATTACACAGAAGACATTTGAAATCAAGATCCTGGTATCAGACTCAGGGCATCCCCCAAGGAACGTGCCCCTGGATTTGGTGATCGTCGTGAATAACACTCTGGACATAAAGGCTAATAACGACTCTGCGGTCTCTCCCACGGACGCTGCATCCTCGTCCAGTAACCTGTCCATTGTTATAGGAGTCCTGGTGGGATCTCTGATCCTCATAATCATCTTGGTGGTGGCCATCGTGATCGTAAGAACCCAGGAGATCCGCAGACGAAAACGACAGAAGTATGTGAGCACCCTGTTCCAGCAGCAAATCAAACATAGCTGTCCGGATCAGCAGTATGATGACCAGGACAAGACACATCCTCGTGATCCGTGTACAGATCTGGAACAAGTAAGTCACACATACCCCGGCCACACACGTTCACAAGCACAACACCTAACTCACCAGCAAACACGATACACTGACCCAATGTTGGTTCAACGCTGGGCCACTGTCGAGCGTGTTCTGGTAATATCACATAACAACCAGAATGTATTTATCCAGCGTTGAGCCAATGTTAGCCCAGCGTCAAAAACATTGGCTCAACTTTTTTGTTAGGTATACAACAAATGCAACTTTGCGTTTACCCAGCAAACAAAAAACATGTGTATAACATTTGTACAATGCTGAACCAACGTCGAAGACGTTGGGCCGACGCTGTAAAAATATGATACAAATGTGTTGTGTTTACTATATTATTCCCTACGAATTGTTAAATATTTCACCAATCATGAAATAGTTAATGTGGGTCTCTATGTTAAGCCTGTAGCACAGAGTTTTGTGAAGAGAGAGGTTGTATATGAGTGCTGATTCAGCCTCTTTGTTGTAAGTGTTGTCGACACTAATGTTATCAAACAAAAGCTGAAGTGAAAGTGTTCAAGAAGAGCCTTGACCACTTGAACAACAGTGAACAAGACGGCCAATTACCGCTGGTCAGTCTTGTATAACCAAAGGATGAGGATACGCAGATGACATGGATAGCCTGTCATTGTTACTCAAGGGTTCCCCCGCGCCTCTCTTTCACGCATGATCCTTAACTCTATAACCGCCAAATTATTCAATCTGAATTTTCACCCACTTGAAGTTGTGTCTCGCTGACGCGATCCACAACTTCAAGTGAGTGAAAATTATTCAGATTTGTCAAAAATGGAGGTCAACTCTTTTCAAATCTTGCTGTCACATTTTATCTTTAACATATTTAAATGTGGTACTGAATGTGCTAATAAAGAATGAAAACCCGAATATATGCGACACGGGCGGTTAAAGGGTTAAGTAGGGATTAGTAATCATGGTAATACCCTGTGGTATAAGGGTTTACTTCACCACTTGTCACCAACCACCACTAGATGCCAGCATGAATAATGCGGAATGTACATTAGTCTTAACCTTTTGTGATTTTGGCGAAAAAAGTGTCGTGGAATATCTTAAATATAAGTGGAATATCTTGAATATATAAAGAATCATTTTGTTAAATTCTATGCATTTGGGCTATCAGTTTAACTTAATAATACTGACTTATTAATATCTGAGCTTCTACGGTAATATGAGGTTGAAATTTCTAAATAATGGTTGTATAATAGTACTTAACATGTTTAATATAGGCTATCATCATGTACACCTGTTATATTTAAAGTCGAATTTAAATGTATTTGTCACTGAAAATAGGACAAAAAGACATTTTTGAAATAACTGCATTTACGCATTGATAAGAAATTATCGCACACGAAATTGGCAACAAGAGCAATACAATCTGGCGGGAACTTTTTCTTCTGCCCCGTGCATCGCATCCTGGGTGATGACATGGAGGTGATGAATGACAAATCCTGGAGGTGTGATATTCTCACGTCTTGGTGGCCCCTACAAGCCTCATGGTGACAAGATGGTCGTCAGTGATGACACCTATCTGCCCTGTAAAACCAGCGACAATGGTACAGCGCTGGTCCAAAGCTAGTCTCTCCTCTTAGAGACGTTGGCCCAGCTTTGGTTGAGTGTTGGCTTCATGCCGTCAGTCTTATGTAAGCGTTGGTGCTGAGTAGGCTTACTTTATACACACACCATTACTGACATATCTGCTAATTGCACAGCTGGGGTTTCGTCACCTTCTCTTACCGTTGTTTGACACACATTAACGTTATTAGCATGACACCCACATCCTATCATGCGTAAGACTATTGTATAAAATCCTAAAATTATTGAAAATCAAACATATTTAATATAATATTAAAATATCAGTTTTGCTAATGGACATATAAATACTAGTGTTAAATGATGATCATAAACTTTACTTAACCAGGCCACAGACACTTTTAATTATGTCGTGGGAACATTCCTTGGTGCGATTCGGTTACACATTTTCCGCTTACAAACATTACTGCAAGTATCTGAAAGTTTAAGACAATCATGTGTTGGTTTAGTTTGAATTTACCCCTGATACACAAGCTTAAAAAATAAAAATACCTAATAATGAGAATAAATTCGGTAAAACTGCATGTAATTTTGTGGTACCGCACACTACCTTGACAAGAAACATGATATTTATCACTAGACCTCTTGAAGTTCAGCGACATGACATTCGTCAGACAGGATTAGGATTTCTCAAAGACTTACGGTCTTTAAAATCTCTGATTCGTGATTTCGTTTTACAATAATTATTAGCTACAAGGGCACCAATCATCAGTTTGCACAAATATTTGGTAAGTGTATTCTAAATTCTGTATATTTGCTCTGATTCAATGCAAACACTTTTATCGTTTGTTATGTTATCACCATGGCAAAACTCTGTGTTATCACAAATAAGTATTTAAAGATCACATGGTTCTGAACCAAATCGACACACCCTCTAATATAATACTAGGTCGTGTCATGACCTCTTGGATCATTTGAGCCGTGGATATTCACCTCATACCATATCTGGTGACACACTCCCTTCCTTATTACCTAGGCAAACCGGAAGATTTACAGTCTAATTGAAATTGGAAGCTACAGGCTTTACGTTGTCCACCTGTCATATCATGTTCCCAGTAATTCAGTAGTAATACACTCATTGTGTGACCAAGAAGGTAGTCTACATGTATCCCTCCACATATGATAATGTTATATTGGAAATAGTCATTCGTACCAAGATTGTTGTAGATAAAAGTCAGAATTGCAGTAGTATTTTGTTGCGTAAGATCTGAACATATTTAAGAAATTTTCAGTTCGTTTCAGCATATACACTAGCATGTATTTTAGGCTGTGTCTGCGTGAGGTATAAATAGGAGTACTACCCTCCTTTTAATTCCATAACCACATATTTTACCTCACATAAGAGCACTATGGTGAAACTCAATCTGTATCCATTTGTTCAAAACTTCATTTATACCTATTTAATATAATATTAATCTCTTGAAGTAATATACATTTCCTTTACATTCTCTTTAGCTATATTTGCCACCATAAACATAAACATAAGCCATAACCATTTACCGTATTTACAAAACCAGTAGCCTACTCTTGTTGTCAAAGCGTTCAGCAATGCGCGATCAGATTTTTCCCGGGCGTCAGCTGAGATTTCCCATTCAGTCCAGAAATCTCAGCCCACTAATTTAATATGCTCTCAGCTCTATTGATATGCTCCACGTGGGAGTGTCTACTGCATGTTTGCCATTAGGAATAAAGGGAGCATTGCTCATTGTTTACAATAACGGACATCTACAGAAAGCAAAGCCAAAGCCAGTAACTGCCTACTTGAGAAGTAAGCAGTTACGGCCTTTTGGCTTTGCACGGCAGTACAGGAGGCGTATCAGGCCTCGTCTACACAATCATAAAATGAATCCTTGGCCAGCTCAATACGCCGGTTTAATGTTGTGCCAACGTCTCTGGACGTTGGCACAACGGTAAACCAGCGTATTTTGCTGGCATAATATCGCTGCAGTATGTTCTGGAGGTGTGACATGCTTTGATCAAAGGAATTCTTAAAGAATATGCCGCATGCATGAATAGACAATGTGGCCAGGAGGCATTTTACCTGTAATTAGGCATGCACATGTGTTGTAAGTATACATTACAGGCTTACACAGTCTGCTACATTGGCTACTTAGATCACAACATTCATAAATAGTGTTGTCGTCCAGGTTTTTGACTAAAAGTGGGTTGATTCTATATAAGCAATTAAACCATTAAAACAAATCTAGCAGGTTTATTGATGGAGAAATCTGGTAATATACAGTTTACAGTATTTTTGCATAGTATAAGGCTTCATACAATATCAAAACATTGACAAATGCGTAAGTAATGTGTAACAGCGCTTGCGACACATCCGATTCTATTGTTAAACAAGGGGACTAAAGTAAAAATGACAAGTGCATGGGATGTGGTAACGGTGATAGTTGTAGAACATGACAGGTGTCTGGGTATAACCATATAGAGTTAACAGTCTCTGTTAAAACTATGGCATAACTAAACTTTGCGAGCCTTATACTATCATAAAAATGTAGGCCACTTTAACATTAGAACAACAACAGCACTTCTAACAATAACCTATGACCATGATAACAATGTAGGTGGTGAGGTATTGCCACTTTAATAACAGGAACTAAATCAGCATAATAACACACACGTGATCGCATCGCAGTTTTTCTCATGCGTAAATACAGCAGATACGTGCATTCTGCGTGTGTGATTGCGCGCGTTATCAGATGGTGGGCCCGAGACCTGCGTAAAAGTCACCGCGTCCGCTGTATGACATGCAACACCTTCAGTGTAACAGGAAAAGAAAGAGCTTGTGAATTCTTTCTGTTGACGCGTGGAGACCTGACACCAATCGTGTCTGTGATCAGTAGTGTTGTCACGAAGCTATAGTATCCCAGCTTTAACGTCACGCTGGTCCAGTGCCGGTTCAATGGTGGGTCAACGTGACCCACCATTGAGCCGGCACTGGACATTTTTCTCTCGTCCAGTGAGAGTTGTATTTGTTTTGAGTGACTTTGCGGTCACGTCCTCATCTTGGGTTGCAGGGTTGCATGTCACTAAGTTTGTAGCACATAAAGGAATAATCGAGTTCCGCAACTAAACGCAGCTCGTAAAGAAGCTGTACCTGTAGAGTAGGCGACAAGGGGGAGGGGGGGGGGGTTATATAACAAAACTAATATAACACTTTCTCCACAATTAGAATTGTTATCAGTTATCGTCACACTCAAGGCATTAGTTTTTGATTTAAATAAGCACGATATATACCGGTACATGTACAATAAGTTATGAACAAAGGACTGAGTGTTTAGGAGAGATGCTTTGCATCCTATGTGTCAATAATTGTGGGCTTTGTCATCTCCTGAAACAGTTTTAATTTCCACATGTAAGACGTACAAATCTATTTATTTATACTCAGATTTGTTTGTAGATATTGCCATCAGATAATATATCATCAAATAGATATAAAAGCTTCTGTTATGCACAGTCATTAATATTTTGATATTCTAGTCCTGGGAAGGTTATATTCAGGTCTAGTTGTTTCTGCCTGGTTTAGTTACTGATGAACGACTTCCAACTCCTGCCCACTCACCTGACTGGTACATGAGTCATCCAGTACACATTGAATTCAACCACTAGTTTATACATTTATTAACACAACAGTTGCATTAATAGCGCAAAAAATATTTTCAATTAATAAATGGTTAGTAGCCAAGAATTATTGGACCCAATAGTGAGTAAAATTCGTGATATTATTCTTACATCAATTACAGAAATTCTAAGTACTAGGAATAAATATTGAAGAATGCATGGTAGTTATCAGTAACATGGAATATTCATATTTTTATATGATTCAACCAAGCGGAATACGTGTTTCATACCAATCATGCACCACTCAACCTTATATAAAAGCTGAATTACGCGTAGAACAAAATTATTTCCTTACTTAAATTAGCACGTCATTTCCCAAGTAAACGGTCGTTTTAGTGTTGTCATACAATTTCCTAATTGTCTACATACCTGATGATCTTATGTAGACAGACCACACAGGCTGCAGCGACCATTACGCTGTACCCAGCAAATAGGATAAGTTTACCCGATGCTGGGATAATGCTGGGACAGCGTCTGCGACGCTGGCCCAGCATTATCCCAGCATTGGGTCAACGTCTCGTTTTCTCTGGGTGGTGACCCAAATGAACCACTTGAATCTGCCACAGAGGCCAGCATTTTATTTCCTATTTTATGTGGCCCCGTGGCCCTAGTTTGATGACATTTCATTAGGACATCAGACCATTAGACAGGGGAGACAGGGTAGAGCATTGTCTGGAGGGACATATAGGCAGCATCCACCTGCCAGCACATATTACAATATAACACATATAGTGCAGGTAGAAGGTGGTCCTTAATATTTATGTGACTGTTGGTTTTATCACTAATGTAAAAACCTATCATTTGCGTGAAAATGTGGGGAATATTTTGTATTGACTTATCGAACTTTCGCCTTTAAATGAGAGTTGTGGTAGCAATTACATTTCAAAAGGTGAATACAAATAAAAATAAATAGAAAAAGTTTAACCTGTTGACGTCAACCTTTACAACGCCGACATATTTTTATATTAACCATGGAGACCAGAGGATTTTTATCAAATTGAAATCAGCATACATGTCTTAGTTTGGTCTTTCTGCTTCATGCTATTGGTCTACGGCCATGATTCAAGCGGTATACGTGTTTCTTGCCCATCATCATGATCATAGGCCGCTCAACCTTATGCATTTTTTGTTCTATCAGCTATTTAGCCGTCAGATTCTAATGTCGGTCCCCGCACTGAAAGGGTAAATAAAATACACTTTCTTATATTTGAAATTCAACAATCCTGATGTTAGTGAAGCAGTTTTCCCGCACGCATGGATTTGATAAATGTGAGAATGGAAAAATAATTATGCTACATTCCACATGTCCCAGCTGACCGTTCAATTCCATTGTTTTCACAATAGGTAATAAGCTGTCACTGTGGATGATTAACTTTATGTTTTATTTCCCTTCGTGGCGGTTACGGTGACGACCTCATTATCTCTCAAGTGGCCAGTGACGAAATATCAAAGAGGCACGCTGTCCCCATTATTCTGCACGCCCGTATTTTGAATAATTTCTGCCCAGATGAGTTTATTTCTGTAGAAGCAATATTCGCTCTTGCGCTGGGGCTAGATGCAATTCCCATCTCAGAGTGAATGAAAATTACTCAATTTTATAAAATACACAGCAATTTTTATTTTGTAATACTCAGGCCAAGCAAATTGAAAAAAATGAACGTTCTGAGTTGAATGGGAAATATTTTTTTATGTGAGATGACGCAAATGATTAAATTACTGCCAATTAATTAAGTTGGTGAGCAAATTGCCACTATATTAAATGAATAATAAATATTGGTATGTGTCATTTTTTTTAAGCGTTGCCATGAATACCATCTGCTCATTAAAATACGCCTGATGTTTATTACGAAGACAAAATATAGCACCTGTCACCAGACTACACCTGTGATCCAATATAACATTATTTAATTGACCTTGTGTACACAATATCCTAAAATTAAAACAAATAATCAATACAACCATAACAGTATATATATGCATAAATTGCCAGCACAATTATGATCATATCTGTAAATTTTACATTTTTTTTATTTATATATATATATATTTGTTTATTTACTTGCAAACCTGCATACTTCCCAGAGGCTCGCTAAAAAGATCTGTTTTTTTGTTCTTTTTCTAACGGAAATGTATAATTTGTTGTGCTGTTGTTTTTTTCTGCTTCACAACAGTTTTCTGTTTCACAGCACAAATCACTCAAGCTTTTTATTCCCCTAGCTATAAAGATGATAAAGGGAAAACATCTCAGATCAATGAACACCTTAAACTACCACCTAATCTTTCTTTACACAGAGGTTCCTACGATTATAAATACATGTACAATAACTCATGAATAACATGATGAATCCAGCCCTTTTGCGTGTAAGGTGTCACTGGCTCGCCTCGTAATACCTACGGATTACGATACGCCTCATCTCAAAATACACAGCCAGATTTTCACAGAAATGGACAGTGGGTGGACAGTCGGGAAACTGACCACAATGGCTAAGTGTCAGCCGAACTGACCCCTCACTGTCCAGCTATTGACCCGACCCTAAAAAACGCGAGTCCTCTGACCAAATCTGCGCCAATGCTGGGCCAGCGTCTCTGACGTTGGCCCAGCATTGGCACAGAGTTGGCTCAGTGCGTTGTGTTACTTGAGTGACCATAGCTTGACCACACCTGACCATTAGAACAGAGAGGGAGCTTCCCTCTGTAGTCTGTGTTCACAGTAATTAACCAGGTAATTGTATACCTGGATTTTCTGCCTTAAGTCCACACACACACACACACACACACATTACTCACCACGAGTAAAACTAGAGCGTGCACCGTGGTCGTATATGCTGGATTCAAGTGATTTATAATTTAATACGATTAATTTTGTGAAACTCAAATATGTGAATTAAAAAAGCCATTTTTAGCATAAGCACAGAATGATCCAGAGAATCACGGTCAGTTTTCCATATCCTGTTTTTGACAACTGCATCATGTGTATCTTGCTTGGATTTGACAATTAAAAATCACTGATATAACCATAAAAATGAAATTAGAAATCAAATATAAATCACATTTTCATAACATATTTGCATAATTTAATGTGAATTTCAAAATTTGTATTTTCAAACAAATTACTCACCAGGAATAACTACAATTACTCATTAGTAAAGCAATAACTATAATTCCCGATTAGTAAAGCTTTCACAGTGGGCTCTAGAAGGTGTGTCACACTTCTGAGTCTTGCGTGTTGTAGTCTCCCTATTGTCATGGCTCTCTTAGTGCCGGACATTCTATCTGGCCACCAGGTGATGCCGCCGACAATGACATCGACCACACCAGAAGGTGTCGCTCCATTTATGATGGACAAAATCTGCCAGCAGTCTGCTTGAGCTCACACAGGATCTCAGCAAGTACGTAGCATTGGGCATACGTTGGGCAAACGTATGGACAACGCCAGTACATGCCGCGCGATGGGTTTAGCTTTAGATCACTGGACTATGGCAGTAATATTATGGTTCCCCTGGCCATGTGGGAGGGGTGACACCAAGTAGTCTCCTTGGTTGCACAATTCCATCATTCTGAACGCATAATTTTATGTTCTGCTATTTAAACATTTTGTGATATCAAAAATAAAAACTGTCGGAAGTCGTATGATTGAATATACTATCATTGCTAATGCGCACAACGATCCATTCACGTTTAGCAGAAAATATCAATGAAAACGAAACCGTTCATATTTTGTTATAGATTCCGCTATCAGTACAGAATATTTCACTATGATTTGTTAACTTTTTGTCTTTGTAAAAATGAGGAACATTGAATTTGGTGACCTGGAGGGTTGAACTTTTATCCATAACAATTCCTAGATGCCCACGAACAAAAAGCACTATCATTTCCAAATGCTCTTAAGGCGAATTTAATTTTTACGAAGCGCAATTTGAATTGCTCCTTCCTATAATTTACTTCGGGAAATGTCAATTATTAGTGCACTAATGAAGGTAATTAAACTGGCGGTGATCGCCAGTATTTGGATATGATACTGGCGTCCCCCATGGGGGCAATTGCTATTAAAATCTGATCTGACTGAAACCTCATTAACTCTTTAATCTCTGGTACACCTTAAATAATCATTGTTAGAATAGATTGCAATGAAAATGTGTAGTTTTAAATGAGGTGAAGTCAAGGAGTTTTATTGTACAGGGATACCATATAAAACTGGGTATTGTGATATACGCGTATCAAATTCAAATTAATTTTGGCGTGGATAGATTAGTTCGATTCAAATTTTTATTCACATTAAGTCACGAATCGCGGTTGCGATTCGTGACTTGATGTGAATGAAAATTACATCTGAAAAACATGCCATAAATTATTATGTATACAATCCAGAAGTGTACTATAATAACCTATACAAGTGTGATATTTACAGTGTTAGTGCATATACAATGCATCAATTAACTTGCAGCACACAGAGGGTTAAGATGAACCTTGGAGAACAAAGCGTTAACGGCCAGTCTTCTGAACACAATCCATACGGCCGCCTGGCCATTGTGTCCAGAGATATAATTTTGCAATATCGAGTGGCAATGGCCTGGTATACTTTACATTCAATATGCCGGGCTTGATTGAAACCTGCGGGGTGCAAATCACCTACGCTATACAATGTAGTTGATATCTATCTTTTGTCAAGCTTCAAAATTTTTGGTTTGGAAATCACAAAGAAATTACCAATTTAAATGGAATAATATTTGTGGAATTATATTGAATATCAATATTTTTCTGTATATCCCTTTCACAGGTATACCTGATATAATTTATGGCATATACGATGAGGTATGGTATGTGAGAAGCGCTGTATATCTCTAGAACACATAGTAGTCTCGTCTTTGTTATCTGTCAACTAATTTACACAGAGGTTGATAACGCTTTACACAGGTCGTATATACTCCCTATATATGGTCTGCTAGTGACCCTCTACAGGTCAGGGATGAACATGAATAATTATAAACTAGTAAACAATCAACTTGACAGTCGCAGTTTTTTTACAGGAGCTGCATATAATTATGTTCCTAGTAGTAACCAAATATAAAGGTGGAATATTTATATTTGAAATAAAACAAAACAAAACAAAATCATATTGTGACTGGAGCTAAAACAAAGTTATTATTATGGAGTGTAAAGAAAAGTAAAATGTAGCGTATTATGCAGAAAATAAAAATATAGATATTAAAAGTGGGTTTATGTCGACCACGTGCTTGAGATGAGGTACCTTGGTCATGTTAGCTATACATGGCGATATTCATGACAAATCCCCAGCTATTCAAGTCTGTCTTATTTACATGTTACAACCCAACAAGTGATTTATAATGTCGGGATGGGCTGTGTAGGAGGAGACAGTAGTAAATATTTGAATGTTTAAATATTGATCATTTTGGATGATATTCACTACCGCTGTTCAGATTCAACAGTATATAATATTTTGTTTTCCAAAGCAAAATGTGAAACAAAGAGTACATGATCACTTGATATAACATGTTGGTCTAGCGTGGTAAAGTTGTAAAAGTAATCACTGGGTGTGCTATATAAACCAAGTTACTCTTTATTTGCTTATTCATTAGGACCTCCCATGTTTCCATTGATCGCATTATAACCCGGGATAGGTTTATGAGCGGCAATCGTTCATTACAAGAAGAGGGCTATCATTGCAATGAAATCACCATCTCCGCTTAAATCAGCTACTCAGCTGTTTAAATAACAGAAATATTTATACTAAAAATAAGGTACACTTTAAATTCTGATATAATCATTCACAATTATTTATATAGGCCTATAGTTTAATGCGAATAGAAGGAGCAAAAGCTTTGTTTGTTGAATCGATTATCTTACATTCAATGTTGCAGTTACAGTCCCTTTAAAAGCTATAGGGCCTACTCTAGCAATAAGGATAACAACGGATTTGGACAACCAAATTTCACTCGTATTGAACAAGTTCCCATGTGCTCGTACGGAGAGTTGTTCAGTGCGAGTGAAGAATTTGGCAGGTTGTAATTTCACGTCTACATTACTGATCTTGCGCATGAAACGTTTTCGTGCACAACCGGAATAGCCCCTGGTTAGTGTTCATATGCCAGTAACCACGTTTAAATAGGTCATCACGTCTATGCATCTCCCCTGACATGGATAATATGTGAATAGCCTCATGTGCATACATTACATTATCCTATACTGCCGTGCAAAGTCAAAATGCAGTAACTGCTTACTTTTCCAGTAAGCAGTTACTGCCTTCTGGCTTTGCAGATCATCATACATGGCCAATTTCCCACCTGTCACAATCTCGTCCAGCAGACTGGCACAGCATTGAGACTAAATTAAGATTTCAGCAGACTGATTACATAATTGACACGTTAGCCTATTCTTCACTCACTTTGAAAACATTATTACCACCTAGCTGTAAGCCAACAATAAAGCCGTCAGCTGTGCCGTCTACGTCAGTGTCACGTCGGTGATACATCAATCAGGAAAGTCACACTGACGGCTGAGAAATACAAACCCACATTACACCCACATTCTGAATGCTTACAGCTATACACTCTTACCACAAAATAATCATGTCGGTTTTTCCCATATAGTAATATAGAGAAAGGTTCCACATACATGCAAGTTATGTATGTGGAACCTCTTTCTATATTGCTATAGTTAGGGAAAATAATCTTAAAGAACATTTTTTCTAAGAGCGCATAAGGGTATCTTTTGAGACATTTGCTAAAAATGTATACACATATTTTTACATTAATTTTTCTACACTAATTGTTGTTGTGCACATCTTTAGTACATTTGTGGTTACTATAATGCACACTTGGTAATATAATTGAACTTCCTTTATAATTAGTCATCTCGCGTGTCGCATGCCGTTCATTGCCATTTTTTCTCAAGTGAGTGTCATTGAAGTGGCATATCTGGTATATCGGACGCATGCGGGTATGAATATATATAGGGCGTTATTATCATTGTGGTTGTAGTGATGCAGATCGATATTTTAAAGGAGGTTTACCATGTTCACCTGAAATGTAGACAGCTGATTCGTTGAGATTATGCTTTAGACCAATCATATGTCTAAGATTGAGGTCAAACGCTTTGAAAATATAGATCATTTCTAAACTAATCGAAAAGTCCAGTGTGCCCATTTGATTAAATGTATGAACATTGCTTGGAAAATATTTTTCAACATGCCGCCTTTATAAACTAATAAACTAAACCAAACTAACAATAAATTAACAAAATAAAGTATCTCCTACAAATAGTTTTTAAGTTATAAGAAACATAATGTTTTAGACCGAAATTTAGAAATGTTCTTGAAGAAGAGCGTGTATCAGTTACTTGTCACTCTGACCAATAGTGTAATAATGCTGGGCCAGCATACTGGACGTTGGGTTGATATTTTAGACAACACCTCGGCTTGGAGATGTGTAGTTGACCACGGGGTAATTAATGGTCACACCCCACAATTACCCACAATTTCAGTGCCAGGTCTATTCAACTCTCACTAGTGCCTTATACATACTGTCAAGATGCTCAGGCCACAAGGCTTCAAGCCATAGAATCTCAGCTCCAAATGGCCATTCACGTTGATTTTATTTAAATGTAAATTTAAATGTTGATCGACTGTAATGTTATATATTACAGTCGCTTAAACTGATAAAATATATTAGAAACATTAAACAAACGTTGTTAAAAATAGCTGTGTGATGGACCTACTTTGTTACATGTAGAGAGAAACCGTATGCAGGTAGTAGAATAGATAATAATAATTATGATTCGATAAAATTGTTTTTCAAATTTAACGTCGCTATAGTCTCAATAATGTATGATCATCTTGTCAACGGAACTTTGACTTTAATCTGATCATGTTGATGTAGAGTAACGGTTCTCTTTATACATAAATACCACCAGTTAATGCATTTGGAAAAATATCAGCTGGATGTATAGTGATTTTAGAGAATATAGGTCACTAGAGTAGCAGAATGGCTTTTTCTAGCTTCAGGGGATGTCAACAGCTTCCGTTCCAGTCGGTGATTTTATAAGCGATGTATTTCTACGACATACGCGCGGCTTTGTCAAGTCACACTCATGCACGAAATGCCCCAAATTGCCGTCTTTATACGCCAAGGCCACGTGGCATTCTCTTATTTTTCCAATCAGATTTTATTGTATTCTCACCAGTAAACCGGCCGTAGTTGCGCTTTTGGTTCTACTATGTTTTTATCTGCCATTCATTTATTGTGCTTATCGTGATGACATCTGCCCCTTATATCGATGGGCATGGAAATCTCTAAAATGCCTATGACAAAGATGGGTGGTGTTTTACTTACATTACTTTCACAGTCGTTGATGAAAGGCAAAGTGAGTCATCTTGTGCCGCAGGCAAATATCTGGCCATATTTTACACCATGTAATTTAGCTCAAAACCACTTAATGTTATGACTTGTTTGCATATATTCACGTTAGGCCGAATTGGAATTACATTACAGATTTAATATATATTTTTCTGTTAATATAATCCCTATTTTAATCACTGTGTTTGATTTCTCTTTCACCTAATTTATGATATTTTTACCATGTACACATTTAACTTTATAATCATGTCACATAATCCAGCCTTCAAAGTGTTCCATTAGTGTGTCTGGCAGCATGAGTTATTTGTCTGAGTAATAGACTGTAACTCTCTGTATATACACAGGCCTACACTCTCAGAGAAGGAGGTTCTTAGAGGTTCTTTGTTGTATGATGTAATGGAGAAAGGTTTCAAATTGTAACCAAGTATATCACACATATGTTTATGTGTCCAGTGTAAATTATCAATATTCCAGCAAACACAAAACATTTTTATAACATTTGTACAATGGCGGCCCAACGTCTTCGACGTTGGTCCAACATTGTACAAATGTTATTAGAAAATTGTGTTCACTGGCACCCAAAAATGGTTCATCAAATACTTCTGCATGGTTATCATTACACTCAATGTGTAGTTGATAGTTTATGTATGTGTTATAGATATAATAATATAGATATATTTTATATTAGAAATCATTGATCAATGATATAGGCCTATACCTTACTTCAATGTGTGGTATCATTGATTATTTATTATTTTGATTATGTGTTTTAGGAGTACTACAGTCATCCTGGTAACAGTTTTCGCTCAAACAAGAGTTTCGGCACCGCCCCCAGTACCTGGCACCAACATCAGCCGGGCGATAATAGACCTGTTGATCAGCAGCTACCAAAAAGTCATCCATGTCACCAGCCAGGCCAGTACCCCCAGGAGACGTCACAGCACGTCCTGGCCTTGAACCCCAGTCACCTGGCTAGGGGAGCAAGCTGTCACAGATCCTCCTCAAAACAAAGAACAAATCCACAGGTATATATATTATAATTAAAATCGTTACACTATCATCATCTGGAGAGCAAAGAGTCGTTCTTGTCTCCAATTACACTGTCTCCATGTAGGCACACACACTGCTACTGAGTGTAGTCTCCAATGTGACAGAAACGACGCATTATAATGTAGCTAAAATATAAAAAATAAATTACATGAAATTTTAATAATGCTATCATTTTTTAATAATGAATTATATTGTAGGATGCAAGTTTGGTAAGAATTACATTCCAATTTAACGACTTTTTTCAAACACCGAGATGTGTAAAATCAAAAAGTATAACCTATATAGATTGACTTCTCTTCTTAGACTGTTCATCAAGACGAATAGATTACTATAATCTACTTATAGAGTTGTATTCATCTGAGTTATTTTGAGATGTAGGCCTATCGTTTTATCTAGAAGCTCGCCCCTGCATATTCAACAGACCATGATATTAATTTAGTTGGTGTCAAGTTGTTTTAGTTAGAGATAATTGCAATTATTCCAGTGGCCAGTTTAGTAAAATACGGTGCCAAACGCTTTTGACAAACCTGTCGTTCAGGTCATAAATGATCTGAATTGACGATTTTCACAGATAGTGGCGATAGAACTGAAGGTCTATAGATGAACTTTTCACACCTTATAATGGCTCGGGTTATTGCCACCCCCCCCCCCCCCTCCCTCTTGTGCATGTTATTATAAAATCATACGATATGACACTTATCTAACATAAGACGTCGGTTCAATGCCGGGACAGCGTCGTCCGACGCTGGCTCGGCATTGAAACGACGTCTCGCCATGGCTGACCAACATTTACGCCTGATCGGATACAGAGTGGACATTTTTACAAATACGACTCCCTCCTTGAATCTTAACGTTTGACCGGCCGCTCAACACAAACCAAACTATCCGTTTCCCAGGTCTCACAAAAGTCAGGAATGCTTTGTCAATGTTTCTGGCAGGTGACAATGAGTGGGTATTATGTCGTCTGTTGTGGACAGGACTTAGAGACCCGGGTGGGCATGATATTGGGTGACTTGTCAAATTATTTTTCATAAAGATCCGCTGGACATTGAGCCTGACCGCGGCACTGGGCGGCGGGCGAGACTCGTGCGCCTTCTGTTTATCAAAACAGTTTAGTCAGGTGGCAGTTAGTCGTATCAAATATCGACAAGTCCTTCCCCGGTGTTACTGGCTGTTGACACTGGCTTGACCGCTGTCCACGGGAGTTTTTGCTGACCCTCACGATTCGCACACACACGGCTTCGCGCCGCAGTGTTTGACCACTGCCAGCAAACAGCGAGCTGGGCAAATATTGTCAGCCAAGCTAAGACGTTCTAAGTCCCAGGATACCTCAATTAAAATGCAATTTTCTGTTGCAAAAATACCCGATCCTCAGTAAAGTAATTGCCAGTTACAGAGATTCAATTATTAACAATGATGTCACTAGCGAAAATATGAAAAAAACTACAATATTATTGTCTAAATTTTAGCTATTATTGCTTCTGGTCTATGAATGAAGAGGCCTAGGGAATTATACCCATTAATATTACGTGGGTTAATGGTAGGCCAACATCCCACTATGTTGGCCCACTATTGTGCCCACGTATTGTGTGATTTGGTATATTAGTCGTGGTGAAACATGCGCCTACATGATTTACATTGTTGTTTCCAGTCTGCGGCCAATCAATGTAATCCAGACGTCTCCAACAGGACTTCAGGATCCAGACTACGGCGGGGTGAATCCGTACACAGGACGCCCGCTGTGGACGGAGACAGTCTCAGTGCTCACTCCGACGTGTCCGTAGCGGACAGTGGACGAGGATCTCACGAGGACAGCAGTTCGAGTCCCTGTGCTGGAGAGGCGGATCAGTCATTTACCAGAGGTATGCTGCAGTTACTAAACAGTTATTAAAAACACAGGGATCAAATAAAAGCCAATGACTTGAAATAGTCGTGAATGTAATTTCCAAATAACATAAATTGAATTACTGTAACAGTGTACATCACTTTTATGATCATCATCTCCAATCGACCTATGTTTTTCTTTACCAGTTTATTGCATTTGTAGATTTATTGAAAACGATAAAAAGCAATCAAACAAATACATCGCCCAATTGAATATGAATATAGTTGCTGCCGAGCTTGTAGAGGCTTCTATAAGCCTGTTCTAGCGCAGCACGACCAATGTTGTATATAATATTAAGATGATATAATGCGTATATTTTTGTATTTGTAATCAATATGTATTGATCAAAAGCTAAATAAAATAAGATAAAATAAAATAAAATAAACCAATTAGAATCTTCAAACAAGAACAGAACCTGTTTTTAAAGATTTATTGAGAATTATCTTTTTATATTATCATGATTTATTGCTAATTTAATAAACTATTTATTGCTACTTTAATAAACTATCGTGATGTTCTGTGATCACTCTATTATCGTATTATCTCTATTATCGTATTATCATCTAATAATATAATAGATCACATCAGGACATGTGTTGCATAACTACTTGGTGCTTAGCATGTTTAACAAATTGAAAGAAGACCTCATGTTCTGCCATTTTTCATACGCACTCTTGTACTGAATTATCAGACATAGACACTACATGTGAATAAACGAAGCTAAATACTCGAGCTGTACCTTTATGGCTTTTGAGGAAATATATTTTGATAAAATGTTAGTTTAAAATTATGGTTTATAACTGATTGTATAAATTTAGGTGTTTCAAATTATCTGCTGTAACTGTCAACTAACAGGAAACTTTGTTTAATTTTAGAAAACTGCACTCCTCAGAAACCACCACACAAAGCAGCGGACAGGAGGAAAACCATCTCAGAAGAGCAGCCAGCTCTGCCGCCAAGAGAACCCAGGTCATTCAGAGGTCATCAGGGTCACAGGCGGGCACCAGCACCTGTGACGTCATCACACGTCATAGCAGACAGCCTGGTGTCCCACAAACACAGACTGAATCCGTGTGGAGACGACGGGATCAGATCCGTGGACTACTATCCCACCGGACCCCCTCCCCCGTATCACCATAACAAGGATCTTAAAGACTTGGAAAGCCTCGTTACTGACTCACACATAACTCTTGATTACAGAAAATCATTTGACTCATTCAGTTCTAGTAAAGTCTAGATCTATCATTCTAGAATTATCCGAATAAATGGTTGAATAAATAATACAAGACGTTGACTGAATGTTAGGCTAACGTCTATCGACGTTAGCCTAACATTCAGTCGACGTCTTGACTCTGCTGTACTAGTTGTTAGAATGTTAAATCTGATCTGATCTATGGTGCGTATATTCGTTGTACATTTATTTGTTGCCATCGTTTTAATTGAGTGTATATATTGTGTTGACCTTGTGATCATCCTGCATATTTATCAAACACATTTTATTTAATACCTAGCTGTGCTACATTTAAATGGGAACAGCACATCAACCGACTTTCTCATTTCTGATTTTTTTTCTAACATGTGTCCCTATACCCTATGTTGGTTTTAATCAAACCAGATTAATAAAAACTATAACTTTTCAAATTATAATGTACTTAATTGGTAGAAAATTTATTTTATTTAAAGTACAGAGGAATGTCACTTTTTGAAATTGAAGTAAAATAGAATGTAAAATAATAATAATAGCATATGTTTGTGCTATTTTCTTGAGACTTATTGCTCACTAAGATAAAATAGCTACATATCGACTATATTGTATGTTCAAAAAATACTACGTTATTCGTTACTCTTACGTACCTAATATATTTCGTTAAATTTGTGACGGGTTCCTCGTTAAATCAAATGTTGTTCCCGCGGTGACCTAAAGACAATGTAATTCTGTAGACTTATGTATCTGTACATCCATCCTGTTTTTGTTGACTTTATATTTGTATGTGAGTTGTACGTTTGTACCTATATTAACATTATTATCATTGTTATTATCACTATACATTTTGAATGTGTGTACGTTAAGCCATAATAAATGTGGTGATCGGTTCCTTTGGGATCCGTAAATTTTCAGAAAAACTTGTGTTTGTGTGGCGTTAATAATGGTAGCCTCGAGGGAAGTGTTACAGACAATTTGGATGTCAATTATTGTTGGCAAATAATAGACGTAGGAACAAAAGCGGCACAGTGGTAGCTAATCTGTACTTCAAGGCTTAGTGACTTTTTACATTAGTGGTTGACAGTCGGTAATTGATCCAATGCAGGGCCAGTGTCTGAGATACTGGCCCAGCATTGGGCCATTGACGACTTCTCTTGTCTTGTGGTTAATAAGGAGCTCGCCAGGGGCGCTGAGGCTCGTCGTAGGCGTGGGATTCGTCACAGTCCGTGACGTTGAAAGCTAAAATCATCATCGCTTGTTTTTGAAAAGCGATCGCGTAGATAAACAATGGTTTATATAAGTACACGTAGATAAAAATAATACGCGTTTCTATGAGATTGGTGAAAATTCTTGTTTAGTTTGTTATCTTAATTCTATTAAGGAGGTTATACAACCTCTTTGATTCTATATTTTCCTTCTGGTTTTGCTTACTATTAATACACTTGACACGATTTA
Source organism: Flabesymbios commensalis (assembly GCA_964017125.1). Classification (NCBI taxonomy): domain Eukaryota; kingdom Metazoa; phylum Annelida; class Polychaeta; order Terebellida; family Flabelligeridae; genus Flabesymbios; species Flabesymbios commensalis. The sequence continues at coordinate 59,149,377 of OZ024913.1, forward strand.
AAATGTATTTTGCAGCGGCCCAACTAACTATACCTCTATTGAAATGGTACTCTATATTCTATTATCTATGATTTTAGAATGCAAGTAAAACACAGAATTAACCCTTTGAGTCACAACCGCGCTTGAAAGCGCGCCCATTACACAAATAGTGAAGCACAAGTCAATAGGCTTGTATTATATGACGTCACACATTATGTATAAATAACGCGCACTTGTGACGTCATTAATGTATGGTCTCGCCAAAAAATGAAATGTGGCATAAATTTAATACGCTACTGTACGCTTCCGTACAGCATCATATTTTGCATAAAAGTTTGCCAGAATAATGATGTGACTCAAAGGGTTAAAGAGCATACCTCGGTGGCTTTATAATGTAAATCAATGTCACAAGAGAAGCATTGTGGTTTTAAGAGAGGAAATTAATAATATACCATTTGACAGACGCCATCCTCCAGACGATTTTCAAAATAGTTTGTGACCGACAACATTATTGCGGTTGAAGTGAATCATCTACTGAAGCATTCCCCTGAATAGTAATCGTTTTAACAGCCATTTTTTCCACAAAAAATAGTTAAGATTTTCTACAAGTTGTAAAAATGACCGGTGGTTGAATAGAGAGATTGCATTTGTTTTACACCCTGTGATTGATTGCAAATTGTTATTTTCTTCGATGTGATAAAAAAGCATCAGGCTTGTAAAAAAATCATTCATCGTAACACAAGAGAGAACTTGCAGCCTTATGATTGCTAATATATAAGTAAAGAGTGTCGAACAGTCGTTGTCGATAAATCCTACATCTCTCATTACAAGAATAAAGACAGATTACAATATGCACGTGGTTCTTTTTAGACAATACATAATATACAGAGCGTGTTTAAGATGTGCGCTTCACACGAATAATAACATTGCGGTTGATTTATTACATACATTTTCTTTACAAATATGATCATGCATATTAGATTCGCATTATCATAGATAAATACAGACAAAATGTAGATATAATTATTTACGTAATAATATTAAGCTTTCATATAACAGTTTCAATTTGCTGTCTCTCTATATATAGTCTCCTCTAAAACCAAAGCTATTCTCCAAGCACCTTCTAATAGTTACAGCTCCACTCCAGTGATTGGCTAGGTGTATTATTCGTCACACTGCGCCCTCTAGTGACTCATATGTACATATGTATATAATATTTCATAGACTGAATTAGATAATAAACGTGGTGTATGTAGGGTTTGATGGCAGTTTAGACCTGTGAAGTATGTTAAGTATTTAGAACAATATAATATGTTTTCTTAGTAGGCTTTATTACTAGAAGGCCAATATCGGTAGGCCCCTATATCATAAAAATCCCATAAATAGACAATATATTTAGTTAGTATATTTGAAATATTATTTTTAAAGGTGTTTTTGAATTAAAATAATCCTTGAAATATAAAAAAAAAATTGAAAGTTTCCACTGTCAGATGACAATTATGAGATTATGAATGCCGTGAGTTTGTGGTTAGACTTCCCCTGAATATAGCACTGTTCTCAAGTGAGTACAGGTGTTTAAGAGTCTCCTCACCCTGTCAGTAAGGCTGTGCATCACCAGGCCTTAAAGGCGATTGACATTCCGCGCTGCGGTGGCCAGATATCAAAACAATTGTTTTCAAAACAAGGACTGAACTATTTTTTACATCCCGTGTGGTAAAAAAATACTTCGAAATGTTGCAAAAAAATAATCTGACTTTCATTTCTTTGTAAAAATATCTGACTTACAATTCTGTGGAACTCAATAGCCTTGACTTCCAAAGTTTTCACCGAGCTAGCTAATACAATCAAGTATGGGGGAGGGGGTCTTATAAACGTTTTTTTACCGAGTTGCCCTTTGAAAACGGTTTCCGGTGACGTCACTGCTTTTCACAGAATGGTGTGTTGAAAAACATCCAGCTTTAACATCAATTGAGAAAAATAATTACACCCTCTGTCGTTCAAAATTCATCTCCCGACAGAGATTTCACAATATAGATCGAGCGACTTTTTTAATATCTTAAATTGATAGCCATGTTTGCCTGATTTTACTCGAAAATGCATATTTTGAGTAACCCGTTTGTTTTCGGCTTGAAATATTGACGTTAATGCCACGAAAACAAACGAAAATAACTCTACTGTTGTATCTGTCGTCTGCTGCTGCGATCATATAATTTGTTTTGGGAATATAACGGTGAACACGGCACCATGAAATTAATCACCGGTGTGTAAGCGATCAAGTGATCATCATACAATTCTAATAGTCATCTAATCATGATTTTGAAACCTCCAGGCGGGGAAGGCCCATGCATGACTCCAAGTTAAAAAATTACGTCACACTAAAGGAGGTTCCATGCAACTGCATTTTCCACTTGACATTAAAATATAGTGTGGTGTTACAATTTTGTAAAATATAACATACTTGCTCCGATTTATTATTTTTTAAAGCTTTATATTATACGATCGACCTAATATGGCTCGGCGGGCTTTGCAATGATATTTCAGAAAGCAATTCAAATAACAATTTAAGATCTGTTTCAAAACAAAAGAGTGACAGGATGATTTATATGTTTTGTAACTAAAATTTCGCCCCATTAATCAAAGCATTGCCAATTTCAAAATATTCCTTTCGCCTCGACAATTAACGTTCAATTGCCAATATTGTCAATGGAAAGATTGATGCTGTCGAATAATTTGGCCTTATTTGGGCAAGCTGAGACACATTCATTAATCAAAGATTTCTTGTTATCTCCACTTCAAAACGATGTGAATCAAAACGTATAGAATAATAGATCTGCCCCGCAAAGGCAAACGAGACTAGCTGCTTACTTAAAAAGTAAATCGTTACTGTTATTCGCATTTGCAGGGCAGATCTACAGAGCACATCACCACCCGTCTCTCTTCCATTCACAGTCAGCTGTGGGCTGAACCTCTACATGCACGGGGCGTAGCCAGAAAACAATCTACCCAGGAAACACTAAACAGTTGTATAACATTTGTACAATATTGGACCAACGTCGAAGACGTTGGGCCGACGTTGTACAAGTGTTATACAAATGTTTTGTGTTTGCTGGGTATGATTTAAAATCTGGCACATTCGCCTTTCTAGAACTTCCAATAAGATTATTATTTTTCAGATTATTTTTTATGTTCAAGTTTAACTGACGTTGCTTTTCCTGATTATAAAAGGGTACAAAATTGACATTATTGAAACCAAAAGCATGCATTTGGATGTGAATAGCGATATGAGGAATATTGAAGCCACTGCCGCTGTTAATTTATCGGACCCAGGAGTGAAAATGTGGGTGAAGTATGCATAGTAGGAGACCGGGACAAGCAGGTAAATGAGAGTGATACATCATCAGAGCGTTAATTTGTAACCTCAAAAGAACTGGCGTCAGATCGACAGAGAGCAGTCTTTGTGACGAAAGAGTTGTAGAAGTTGTGAAAATCTACAATCACCGTTGTAAGGTCATCTTAAACGTGCCCTACTTCACTCGAGGTGCCAATAAGAGTTATGTTCAGACCATACAGAGAGTAAAATAACGCTGCGACACCAGTAATATTCAATGCTTCAATGATGTTGGCTCACCGTCTACAACATCAGCTCAAAATGTACCTAATGTCCTGGTTTTGCTGGAAATGTAAATCTGAGGGGCATCAAAATGTACCTCATTCTAGCTAAGTATTTTTAAAATTGGCACAGTGGCTAGACTATGATAAAATAAACTGTTGAACCAGATAGCAATCTTCTTTTTCAAAATATATATTTTAGGTTCGTCCTGGTAAAAGCAGTATTATAATTCACTTTAACACACAACAGCATAACATAAAATCAAATATGTATTTCTGATAAAATGAAAATGTGAGCTGTGTTGTAAAATCTAGTAGACTACCGAGCAATAGATGTAAACATGATTTACAAAAATAAAAATTTAATGGATGATGATGAATTGTCAATTGTGTAAATGTAATTAAGCATGTATGAACTTTATAAATATCATGGCTGTTATTAGTTTATTTTCATATTAAATAAAACGGGCCTATATAATGGAACAATGACAGAGAAGGATAAACATTAAACAACAATACTGTCCCTAGTTTTCTAGTCCAATTAAGACATTAATTCGGTGCTTTGTTTATATGAAAAGGGAAATTATTTTAGGTATTTGTATGAATATAAAAACATTAGAGTAATGAAAGATGAGAATATTTTTATAAGATCTGAATATTTGCCATTTCATTATAAAAACCCTAGTATGTTACAAATGTGTATTTATGTTTTTTATAACTATACATCATGTATTCCCTGGTGATCAAACTGATTCAGAGGTTTTAAAAGTTTGGGCCATTTGCTGCCACGTTAACCATTTGTGTGGTGTGGTTCATAAATTAGTAATTTCCTTCCAAATTCTACTAACCGCAGTATCTGATGAAATTCAATTTTCACATTTCAATAAAATTGACTTATCATTTTTTTGTATAAACATGATAAAATATAATTTCAGATTGCAATGGAATTAAACTGTGAAATACTTAGAACATTTTCAAATGAAAGTGAGAGTCGGTGCTGGTGTGTAGAGTGTACAGGTAAGCAGGGGTGACCTGTTAGTCACTGAGTAACACCTGCATGAATAATGAGGCCACTTTAGTGTGCTGCATGGTCAAATGGTGGAGAATCCTCATTAATCAAGGCAAACTACCACCGTCAGTCAGAGAGGTCTCCGCAAACACCAGACGTCGTCCCAATGTTGTGTTAATATTGGCTCATCGTCGAAGACGATGGGCCAATATCAACACAACATTTGGTGACCGTTTCGTTTTTCCTGGTTTGTGTCCAGTGATGTGTGGAGACCTCTATGGTCCCAGCATCCATTAATATGGCTCGTTTGTTATAAGTCAATTATTTTAATCTGACATGGAAAAATCCCCTTTATTATAGGGAAAATAACCAATTACGGGTAGGGCGTTTACAAGATGCACAATGTCTGGATGCAGTAATTGGAATCGCCAGAATAATTATTAGCATGATTATAATAGCTACAAGTAGTAGCAGTAGCGGTAGCAGCAGCAGTAGCAGTAGCAGTAGCAGTAGCAGTAGCAGTAGCAGTAGCAGCAGCAGTAGCAGTAGCAGTAGCAGTAGCAGTAGCAGTAGCAGCAGCAGTAGCAGTAGCAGTAGCAGTAGCAGCAGCAGTAGCAGTAGCAGTAGCAGTGGCAGTAGCAGTAGCAGCAGCAGTAGCAGTAGCAGTAGCAGTAGCAGTAGCAGTAGCAGTAGTGCTGCAGTGGTACTGCAGTATCAGTAGCAGTATTCCTGCAGTAGTGCTGCAGTATAAGTAGCAGTAGTGGCAGTAGGAGTAGTACGACGTAGTAGCAGTAGCAGCAAGTTAATTACTGTGTTCTAGATCTCAGGCATTACAAATTAGTATTAGATATTTAACAAAATATACAAACACACGTCGGTTTCATCAAATGGAAACTAATTCACCCTACACAATATCAAGCAAAATTGATCAACCATGATAATATATATTATAAAGTGTATGTGGGACATTAGTTTACGTTGGTGTTTGCATAATAACCACCTGGAGCAGGATTTGACCGTCTGGACAAGTGACTGTTTTGCTGACGGCTGCATTATTTAGCCAGCGACTACTAATTAGTCTTCATTAACGACCAAGCAAACCCAGGTATATGCCATAGTTTTGAGGCTATTGACGTGACACGAATTTTCGCGTAAACCAGGACCATAATAATTATGCAGCTGTGTAATTAATTATTTATAAAGTATGACACATACTAAAAACATAACGCTACATTTTGAACACGACCTGAACACGAACACGACCTGGGCACTGGGGTCCCACAATTCAAATCGACCCATGGGAATTCCACAATGAAGTCAAAGGCCCTACCAACAGTCATGGAACAAGATCATATCGAGCGCCGCATTGAGAGCAAAGTGAATCTATATACTTGAGCGACATCTATAGGCAATAATTAAAAAAATGCGAATCATGACAAATTCAGGTCCTTATAGTTCACATCTTTACCCTTGCTGTTATGTGGTTAATCACACGCATGATCAGCTGTTGTCGTCCGATATTATACAATATAGCATTATTTGGACTTAACGTCATCTACATCAGAAAAGGAAATAGTATTATCATAATTTTTATCGTTTGTCCGCCGGGTTTAGCACGTATTTTTCAAAGGAATGATAACAATTAAATCACAACTAATTCAACCACGTACGTAATGCATTGTTTAGTAAGTAAGTAATGCAATGTACCGCCATCAATTTATCAGACTGTATAGTTATCTAGTAGCTCAAAGCAATAACATTTTTTTTTTATTACTATTACATGTATTCCGTTTAATATTCTACTTATAAAGGTAAATAAAATTTATCAGCTCATTTTTATTCAGGAATTATATTTGATGCACGTAATCATTTTATAAAATGTTATAAACCCGAGTGTCCAATATTTTTTTTTCAAATAGCTGTGTTACACCATAAACATACAATTTGAGTGAAGTTTTTCCTCTTGATGCTATTTTGCTTAATTGTTTTCTTTATTTTATACTTTTAATAGTTAATTAATTATTTAATTAAAAGTATGACAGTTTGTATTGGTTGTGTGCTTGTCTGTTTGCTTGCTTTTTTGTTTGCCTAATTGCTTACCTGCTTGCTTGACTGCTTGCTTGCCTGCATCTTTCAGGTGGAATTGATTTGACTCACATCCATTCTTACTAACATGTTTGCCATGTTTAATAAATAATATTATTTTTTGAAAGCATGTCATATTTATGTCCAATAATAGAGGTCAATTATACCTCAACTACTTTTCGTTTGCCTCTTTACAGAAAATGTCAATAACGTTTTTTATCTGTGAATCTGCATCTGCCAAAGCTACACACTGACATTTCAGCTTGTACCAGTATGAAAATAATATTTCTATATGAATAATTACAATGAGGTATACCTTTGAAGTATTAGTTAATTATCTACCTGTTTATGTCTAAAGGCATCTAAGTTAATAATATCATTTCCTGTCTTGATTGTCAACATATCAAGTTACAAGTATACAAGGGGCCAATTACACCTCTAGGTAAATAACTTAGGTCAGCAGCAGAAATATGCTGAGAAAGTCTAATCCCCCGGAGGCTGCCGATTTAGTGGCTAGTGCTGCTGATTTGTTAATTATATAGGATGTGCATACTGTCACTCGAACCCAACAAGCAGTAACCGGTTATCAGGAAACTAAGATATTACCGCTGTTTGGTTTAGCACAGCAGCATAAATAGTGTAAGAAATCTGAACCTGTCTATGTAACAAATACATGAACATTTTTTATCCGATAAATTAATTTCACATAATTATGAGCATTATGGCAATGTTTTTTCTACATCAAGCAGTAGTAGCCCATGTTGATAATTCCAAGCAACCCTATATTTATAGCTCTTTTATTTTTGTATTGCAGAATAATTTACTTGTCAACGAAAACAATTAAATTGGATTATACAGTAGCTGATCAATACAATTGGATAAAATAATTATATTGACTAAACGTAATTATTTTATGTAATGAAAGATTATCAGCCTACGTATAATTATTTCAGTATTCGATTCACAATATATTTCAGAGTCAATAATGTTCTTAATATGTTTGCCTACTGCTGATAAATTAAATTAATTTAATTAACTGTCTTCAAGATCAGGAAAAGTTAAATTATTGATCATAATGCAACATTTGTGCTTTACGTGTTTTAGATTAGCTTTGCTTAGGCATCAAAATAACTTTTTTGGGGATGACAAAAAACACAAATTAAAAGTAAATTAATCAAGTAGCCTATATAATTATTTGAATTAGTAGTAATGAGATTTGAGAACAGGTGTATAAATTCTCGCAAACAGTAGAAATTGAACCTATGTTAGTCAAATGCTGGGCCAACGGCATAGGTTGATGTGTGTTGTTTTCTGTTTGATCACTTGATGTGAGCACACGCTGGACAGCTGGTGTAGCCAGAACAACAAAGACATCACTAAGACCACGCCTGGCGTATACGCCTGAAGCTCAGTGGTCAGAAGTCTGCTGTTCACGGCTGTTCATGAGAGGTGCGGGGGAGGGGTGAACAGTTCATCCCCGCAGAACATCTTAACCTAATGAGCGTCATTGCCCTCAGGCCTTAGCTTGCGTGAGGGAGGCGCCCTGCCAGCAATCGCACCTTGTGGTTTCTGAGGTACTTCAATTTCTAAAAACAGTAATAATAGTTATATTCTTTGAACTGACTGCATTATTTTACGATTTTATGTCATACATTTTAAAACGTTCAAGAAATGTGAATACATTTTAGTTTTGTATTGGAAAACTATTAAAAGCACCATGTTATCCCCTGCACTGATTACACTACACGGCCTAGGCCGTGCAGTGTAATCAGTGCAGGGGCTAACAGTTCTTACATGTTCACGGATGGTTGAACAGGTATAGTATCTTTTCTTCCCTTATCAGTAATCTTTACAAGTAAGCAGTTACAGCCTTCCATCTCTGCGGAGTAGTATAATAGCTGTGGGTCCTCACAAAATAAATGAGATTCCACTCACGTAAAGTCATTCTGCTATTCACGATTGTATCGCTGATAAATGATAATCTCCCTTTGACTTCCAGGCCGGGGTGCATGCCAGGATCCATATATATTAGTGTAGGAGTTCTATTTTTCGTCATTTGAAGCTGGAATTGCTAACGCAATTTCCAGCTTCAAATGACGAAAAATACATAAATGTAGTATATATTTGACGAAAATTTGTGTCATTTTATGGTTACGTTCATTGACGAATGACGACGGAAATTTCCGTCATGTATGGTAGTGAAAAGGTTAAGCATGTTAAATCTAGCGGACAGTGAGGTCGCGTAATGGAGATGATTACAGCTTTTATGGGTTAGATCCTATCGCGAAACGAGACATGACGAAAAAAGGGGGAGTTTTCTTTTTTACACTTGCTCATTGTGAAATGTAAATAGGACATCGAGTCACAGGGATCATTTAACATCATATGTAAACTTATACTAATAACTATGGTCGTGTGGCACACGACATCCCTTCTCTCTAGCTAAAAAAATACTGACATAATGCGGTTTGAGAGACCAGGTTGCAATTGCTCGCAACTGCTACAAGGTAAAACTGAGAGAATACCGTTATATACTATTCTATCTGGATCAATCACACGTGTCTGTGGAGAAAGTAAGTTGGAAACTCTGCTGCAATTTGTAAACAAAATATGGTCTATTGAGTATGGAATGCATTTCCAATAGCTCTACACACACCTGCATCTACCTTTATGTATTCAAGCTTATAATATTAAAGAAACACCGATATTAAAGCCTAAGAAATTCCATTAATTAGAATTTCTGCAATTCAATCAAAACACTTTTGTGACGCCTAAATCATCAGAGGACCGAGCTCAGAGAAGTGTGAAACTCATATCAGTGTTCTACAACATTGTCCAAGTATATGCTTGGTCGTCAAGTGCAGACAAATGCAATCAAATAAATGGGTCTTTATATTTTTTTGAATTATATAGTAGATGCTCTTGTGACTGCACGCAGTGAATTACAGAGGATATGAGAAAAATAATGCATATTGCCAGGATATTGGTATTTCAAACAGATCTCCCAGCAAACACAATACATTTGTATAACATTTAGCCTATGCATCTTGACAAGTCCAGTCTATATTCACGCAGAGCGCAGCTCCAGCGTGCCGCAAATCACATTGCAGTGTGAAGATGCATTTATGCAACGTCGGCCCAACGTCTTCGACGTATTCGACGTTGGCACAACATTGTTTAAAATGTCATACAAATGTTTAGTGTTTGCTGGGCTGGCCCGGTTTCACCAACGGACTTAAGTCAAGATTTTGTCTTAACAATCAACACGTGATCAAGTCTTAACCAATCAGCGAACATAAGATTAACTTAAATCTAGGACAACCTTGCTGAGTCAGTTGGTGAAACCGGGCCAGATCTGTTTGAAAGAATATAATATCAGAACACTCATTGTTATTATAGATATTTTATTGTGTTCTCTATACAAATATAATATATAAAATGATATGTTTTGTATAAGCATACATGTATGTAAGTATCCCGCCCAATGAAGTACAACCTTATATCATCAACATAGTTATTGTTTGTCTGATTATTCAAAATTTTAAAAATTGTGACTTGTATAAAATATCGAAAAATGCAACACTTGCGAATTCGAGATTATATAAATATAAATGGCGTATTTAAAGTGACGATGTGTATGCAACAAGTGTAAATGTAAACGAAGATAACAAATAACATATATATGATTGTATATAATGTTTAGAAAAGTATTCATAAATAAACAGTGGTTGATTTGTATCATATTTCATCAACTGCGTCGTCATCTTGTTGTTCTAACAGCGCTTTACTTCTGAACGTGGCATACCAGAAACGTCAAACATATATCTAAAAAAAAGTATAATAATCCACGTGAAAAAAATAAAACTTAGCCATGACAACATTGCTGTTCATTCATCCTGAAAATTATTTTCTAACTAGCTTGCATATTGTTTATTTTGTTTTATTTTATTAATTGAAAAATAATAGTTGTTTATTAATTACCAGATAAGTAAACCTGGATAATATGTCTTAGTAGTACGTACTTTGAAGGCTATTGGTGGTTTATCAATATTGCGAAAATGTCCTTTCTTGCTGCTATCCACCTATTATGCTGTCAACACATAGGGAATCCTACGTCTTGTTTATGACCCTTTTTACTGGACATGAGAGTTGTGACTAGTATGATTGTTTGGTGTCCTTACTACACCAGCTGCTCTATACGACACTAGAGGACACCACCTCACAGCCTTGTCCATAGACATCTCCCTGTGTAGTATTCACATAAACTCCAGTACTTCTCTGAAGATGACTTGGATACTGATAAGTAGTTGGGTAGCTGTCTATACCCCGCCTCTCACAGGCTGACTGTAGTTTATGTTCATATGATGTCAGTGTGTCTGTAGTATTCTGTAGACTAGGGTTCAGGGTTGTGGGTAATGGTGGTTTCCTGTGTGGCTGGTGACCTCTAAATGACCTGGGTTCACGGGGTGGTAATGTAGGGTGGTCTTTACAGCTGTTGGAATCTGTTCTCTGTCGAGAGCTCCTGCTGGGTGGTCGCTCAGGCTGACTCCCGCCTAAAAATACATAGAAAAAACATAGTAAAAAACATAAAATAAAAACAATAATCCTTGTTGCTGGAATACTATTAATAAGAGAAGACATGCATTCATCACCACGATGTCCAACAATAGGCTACTATCTAATATATGGGAATAACTATGTAGATACTATCTATATTTTTTCATTGTGATAATTAGCATTCTTTGTTCAAGGGCTACTAATGATATGTGATCGGTCGCTATAGGTTATTTGTACTGTTATAATCTGCATTACATATATACATATTTTTCAGTAAGTAATCATTGCAGACTTACTTCTGTTCAGTGAGCGGTTCACATCTCCGCCGCCGTTGTCCTCATTAGATCCGCGACCACTGTCCGCGTTAGAGATGTCAGAGTGTCCACTCATACTGTCCACATCAGCTGAGTTACGCTGGCTTGATCCACGTTTTGATCTGCCTCCAGCATAACGTGATCCAGATCCCACAGTCTGCCAACACAAAACTCAAACAACTGAACAGCCGTATATGCACCACGCATTGCATTTTATTTATTACATGACATTTTGTTAATTGAAATTATTGATTAAATAATAATACATCACAATACTGTTTTGAGCTTTTGATGAGATAATGTACTTGGGCATTTTATCAAATCGGAACATTTTTATTCACTTTGAGATGGGAATTGCGACAAGGTGAATAAAAATGCTAGGTGTTAGGTGCTAGGAGGGTTGATTTATCAACATAGTCGCTGTAACAAAATGAAATGAAATGAATCGGGCTTTAGGCCACCTTTGTGCACATATAGGCTAAACTGGGCCAGGAGAACCTCCTGAGGATGATTGAGATGACACTGTTCTCCAGACACAGGATTCGAAATTCGAGCCCTGACGGTCTGGGGCCGAGCACGCTACCTCTCGGTCACGGAGGCTCCTCACAACACTGACTTTCACACGTGGATGGGGAAGAAACATTTTTTGTTTCTTTCAAACCGCCGAGACCGGGAACCGAACCCCGAACTCTGGCAGCGGTGCTAACCACTACCCTAGGGCCCTCGCCCAGTCGCTGTAACGTACTGATATCTATGATTATAATTACAAAAAAAATATTATTTCAAAATTAATATTTTCTGACTCTCTACTCCACATTTAGAATGTTTATTTTGCGTTATATATCCCACAATAAACATTTTTTCATGCAAAGTAAATTTAACAAGTCCTGTCATTTTTTTTGTCAGACTACTTTCGTGTTGCCTTGATCTTAATGAGATTTGAACAGAATAAAACAATATTCCAGAATATCCTAATAAGATAAAACCTACTTGAGGTTGAAGATACGGAAACTATTATTTCTAGATTTGATAAGAATGTATTAAGTGGTGGTGTTATCTTTCAGAAGTATTCTCCTTTATTGGCTTACGATAACAGTAGGAAATGGCTAAATAGAGCTTGGCCATTCACGAGAAGCTAAGGCGTGACTCTGTCAATGGTGATAACAGTTTTGACCATAATGAGTGTTTGTCTAGATTAGCTAAGCTTCTAGATGTGGAAGCCGCTTCAAACACACCATGTGTATGTGGAAGTCACATATTGTAAATGACACTATATTTTATATTTTATTTCTATCACTTCATTCAGATATGTTAATGATCATTGTAGTTATACGAACATCCGCATTCTGCGACAAAGGTCTGCCAACTACATACAATTAGCAATTTATGTCATACATAGTTATAATTATGAATGTAGAAACATAAAATAATATTCTATGATAGCATCGCCAGAAATAGTTATATCTACTTATGAAACCTCAGACATGATTTGGACGCTGCTTGAATAGTAGACCTTTAATTATGAATATTCAAGTGATTATGAGTAATTATACAATATTTTTTTATAAAACAAAGATGATATAAGTTATTATTACAATTTTATTTTTCAGCCAGAGTAAAACTATACTGCATGCAAAGTCAAAAGGTGGTAACTGCATACATGAAAATAAGCATTTACTGCCTTTCGACTTTACACAGTACTATACAGACGGACCATGTTTCAGTAGTTGACTAAATATTGATTTATCCCGAGGCCTGATAGCACTCATCAAACAATATAGTGACAATTGCCTTATTTACCGATATAGATGGCCAGTCAATGTGAGGTGACCAATGGTCAACTAATGGTCAACAGTTATCGATATGCGATATGACAACTAGCTCTTCAAATGACGCTTGTGGCACCGAGATATCTATCTGTCACAAAAATGAAATTTCAACAAAAAATGACGCTTTGTTGATAAACATGATCATACAACGTATAATTCGCAATTTAGAACGAGAGTGAGTTTCATACAAAAAAAATCATGAGAGGCAATAAAAGCCATATATATAACTTCTGGGTGGTCAAGATGTTACTCAGAAGGTTATATTAGCTGTCAGCAGGTACTTGATTCAGCTTTGTAAATGTAGAATGGGAATATTAATTTACAGGTACATGCGACACCCTTCATTGCGAAAGTAAGTAGTACTTCCTCTGCGAAGCGCACTTGGTACATTGTGCCAGAGCTGGCTCAATGTTGGGGCTAAGTAATAGATGATGGCACATCACTGACCCAACACTGGACTTGCATCTGCTTCAGACACACAGAGTGACACATGATAGTCTGTGTAGGGCTTCTAATGGTATCTATCTGGCATCAAGTCAACATGATGTACGATTTCAATGACACCTGAAAATCCTCCACTAAACGACTAAAAAGGAAATGCGTGACTTCGTGGACAAATACAATGTTTTGTGTGTTGATTATTTGCACCTTCATCAAATATAATTATTTTGATTGTGTAAAAACTTTTGGATTTTTTTTTAAATTGATTTAAATGCGTGATGATTCATAAAACTTTCCATAGACCATAATTATACTATTCACGGTTTAAGAAAATAGTAGTTCTATATATGGGTTACTTGTTGTATTATGTGCTTGTTGTATTATGTTATATTTTATACATAATATATAATAGTAAACCATTCAGTGTGGTGGAACACACTTCTCAGCTATCGATTCGACAAAAAAACACCAAATGTGTTGGAAAATGCCATTAACACTGCGGCGATTTATTTCTTATAGCAGACATGTGAAAATGTACAAGTGCTTTAAGAAGCCGGGCGTCGCCATTTGACCAGAGTAGAATGGGTTAACAATGATGAGGTGAGTTATACGGGGACCATAGCCTCCAGCGTTTCCTCCTTCTTTATAACCACACATCACTTGGTAATCAGCTTGACTTCTATCCAGAGTGATTAACATTTACTGACCAACATCCGCACTGACTTTAATTTAAACCATAGAGATCTGAACATATTGAGACACATGTTTCTAAATTTAGTATCACCAAGTTAAATTAGATTTTTCAGTGTTGATAAAAAATTCCTTATTTGAACGAAATATGAAAAAATATAAATGCTTATTTCAGTTTGTTGTCGTTTAAAAAATATTAAATTGATTCTAAAACTAACAAAGAAATGCCCCACCACATTCCATAATTTAACAAGTGGTGTGATAAATATACGTGGAGTATATCAATAAACCAGATACACCACTAGCATAATGTTATAATAAAGTCTTGGATGTAAATTCCAGTCTTGCGAATTAATAGAAAATATTTATTTTAAAAGCAATTTAATTTAGTACCTTTCAATTTTCACATTCCATCAATGGCAGAAAAAGCCCCACAAGATTTTTGATATTCGCGGAGGTAACACAAACAGAAGAGGAAGACTAGATGTTCAGTCAACGTCGACATATTCAATGATATAATTAAGTTGACATCTGCTTATTATTTTTATGTTTTTAGTTTATTTTTGTCAAGTAACATAACACACTGAGTCAATACTACCTTGTACTCAACCAGCAAACACGTACTCCCAATGTTGATTTATTGTTGGGCCCAACAACAAATCAACATTGGGACACCGTTCCGTGCTTGTTGGGCGGATTGTAAATGAGGTGGCCATTGATGAGAGGTTCACTCACCTGGGGGCGCTTGCTGTGCGTGCCGGGCAGGTGAGGCGGTGGCGCCGCCGCGTGCCCGTAAGCTGAACCAGTCGCCACCAGACTGTGAGGGGACAACGTCATCAGAGGGGTGGACGTTGCCTCGGGACGATGCTCGTAGTACGGCTGGCATTGGGGTGGGTACTCATCATACTGAGGGTGATTAGGACCGCGGTGCTTAGACCTCTCACCAGGGGCGCTGCCGACACTCCTGTCTGAACGTATGCTCAGACCGTAATGATCCTGTAATGAAAAAAAAACAGAAAATTAAAATGTCAGTTTGTATATTGGTATTCAGGGAATAGCGACAGTTCATGAAATAATTTTGCAAAATATTGTGGTGAAACTACAGAGATTTAGTAAATTCACAAAACTAAGCCCACTGCAAAATCCAAAATAATTATATGCTTTTAAGCAGTCGGCCTAGTAATAGAAATTCAAGATTAAAAAAAAATGTTTCTTTTCCACTCTTTCGTAAATAACGGGGAGCTTCCGAGACCGAGAGGTAGCGTTCTCAGATCGCAGTTATTGTTTCATTTAATGTTCTACAAGCAGTGTATGTTTCCCAGTCACATGTTTATTATAATGCTTACAATGACGTATCCATACAATGGTATGACCAGAACAAGTTAGTCAAAATCAAAATTCAAACATTAGCATTTTTTCCTAACAGAAAACAATGAGTACAAATAAAATAAATTTGAATTGATGACTAATAGTCCCATTTGTAAACTGATGGTCGGCTACGAGTCTTCAATTAAAACAGTAAATTAGAACAAGCTGGTGGAAGCGTTGACATATTTGATTGTGGAATATCACTGTATGGGACTCTGTTCTGCAATGCTAAAGGTAGTAAATTTTTACTTGAAAGGTAAGAAGTTACTTCCTTTTGGCTTTGCTCTACTCTATCCAGCTGATGTATGTGATTAATGATCCTTGACTTAATAACAACTATATAGATAATTATTGTATTTGTCGCTGGTCACATTAATAATCAAGGTAACTTATGACCTAAATTCTTCATCTGTAACTCTTTGATCACTGACTGATACGACTAAACATGTTATATTTAAAACGATTGAGGACTCTTTAACCCTTTAACTGCCAAATTATTTAATTTGAATTTTCCCCCACTTGAAGTCCTGTCTCGCTGACGCGATCCACAACTTCAAGTGAGTGAAAATTATTCAGATTTGACAAAATGGTGGTCAACTGTTGTCAAATATTGCTGATTGATGTCGTATTTTATCTTTAACATGTTTAAAAGGTGGTACTTAATGTGCTAATAAGAAAGAAAACCCGAATATATGCGACACCGGCGGTTAAAGGGTTTTTCAAGTATTTAGGCCTATACCGGTACTTATCAGCTACCGTTATTCAATTGTATCATTCTAAAGGTAGCTGTATATGACATCTAAGGTATACAAAACAGTGGTAAAATTGTGATAGTTGGTATTTAAGGAGTCATCAGTATACTCTACAATTATATAAGGCACCGGAGACATTGTTCTCACGCCTTTGGCTTCTCAACCAAAACTACCGCTGTAGTCATAGTTATACAATGATCTGTACATAAAACAATCATTATCGTAGAATGACATCGCTTTGAATGACATTGGGGAAAATACATTTTGTTAGTTGTACATTGACACCAGATGTAATGAAACAAAACTTTGAAAAATATATTTTTGGAAAGTTTTGTTTCGTTGCATTTGGTGTTCATGTGAATAAAAAATTCTTTTTTTTTGACACATGATGTTCATATTCACCAACAAGACTCCTATAAATGTAAAAACGAAAAATGCAGTTCATTGGCTTTTCAACCCAATATAAAAAATGTGTTTTCGACATCAAGAGGCCCACCAGCCGAAGACGACACAGGACGTTATTTCAATGTTGAGTCACCGTATGCAATGTTTGCCGAACATAAACCAGAATATGGATGACATATTCTGGGTATAAAAAACAAGAGACACAATCTTCCCTCTATTAAGGCTGTCTCTCTTTGCAGGGAGATTTATGCTGCTGGGTAATCCAAAAGGCAATAACTGCTTACTTTTCACGTAAACTATTACTGCCTTTTATATTAGCGCAGCAGTATGGTCAGTTGCCGTGAATCTAAATGATAAATTCGACCTCAAACCAGGGCAAACAAGTGAAGTTGAGATGATTGGAAATGTGCCTCTAATTATATAGCTGGGGGGCTAAGCACTACTAAAGGCAGGGAACCGTGCAAAACTAGCTTCCGTTCAATCACTGTGTGTGCTTAATAGCGGGAGAGTACTCAGTAAAAGTACTGTAAAAAGTACAATTATGGATGTATCACATGGATACTTTCCAATTAGAGTACATTTTGAGTAGATTCTGAATGTAATGTTCTAAGCTGGGTCATTAAGGATCCGGACATTGTCTTTGTGTTTACAATTTGAAGACGCCCAATAACATAGCGACAATATTTACTGTGTAAGTACGAAAAGTCATCAATTTAGTAATGAGCAATAAACTAGCTATTCGTCGTCCAGACTACTGGGTATTATTACTAATCGCTACATAAATTTATATTATCAACTGTCCACTATTTGTGCCCTGAGACACTTATATTTTAATAATAAAGATATATTCTAAACTAAAAGTGTTTTACTATAGATTCAGTCTCACCGCGAGAAACTATTCTAAGGTAAATTTATATTATTTATAGTATTGTATATCGTTCCATGTAGTGGTAAATAAACCTAGTCTGTTTTACACATCTAATTTCCAATATAATATCCAATTATCTCAAGAATCAATGATACTTTATTTGATGCCTACTTCGCAGAACACCAGACAAGAACCACAGTCTCCATTTCCCTATTATCAGATTCCACCTGTCACTCATCTTTAAGGACTGCGCAAAAGACACACCTTTGGCACAAGGTTCAGCCAATGTCGTTGTGCTCAAATTCTGAATGTTCAGGGTTGATGTCCATAGAGAGATGTAAGTGTCTTGTAAGATAAGGGTAGCCCTGTCATCCCTAGTTTAATTACAGAGCTCGTTAATCATGAGAATGGTCGTTCTGGGTTCACCACAGACAGTTAAAACTGCTGTTGTTTGCACACCACGTCCAGGTTGATATACAGGTGTGTGACTGGCTTTAAGAGGACTGGGTGTGTCTGGAGGTGGCACGAGGGGATAGAGCGTGTCCTGAATACCAGAGTGTCATTAAAATAGACTGACCCCGTGCCACAGTGTCAATTTAATAGACAGGGTGCACAATGTAGCAGTGTGTTGTGTCACTCCTTCACAGTCGGGGTTAAGAACAACACAGAGTCATTTCTGATTTCCAATAATGAAGAAGAGGGGGATGCAAGAGTTGTCAAGGAAAAAACCTAGATATATCGGTAGATGTATTGTCCCGGGTTAAGGGACATAAACTAAACTTTTATCAATACAATATATACTTATGATAATTGTGCATTTTTTAATTACAACATCCTAGCTATTTTCTGATTGGCTAGTAGGTTGAAGACTGACATGAACATACTTTGCGTGATCAATATAATGTTGAAGTACCATTGGTGATACGAAATCCTTTTTTTTTCCTGACTGATTTCCACAGCTGAGATCACAAGTAAATCTGTCTAGAATATGATTAATTACAATATCACAACTCCATTTTCTCCCTCTCTTTCACAATGGATGATGATAACGATCTCATTTTACCAAACGTAATTAGGAATTTTACACTTAAAAGTAAGTGTATGTTTTATTGAAGCATAATTATTCTATGGTAATCATAACGTCATGTTAAGAATGATTCATGACAGAGACATGAAGTACTTGACAGTCTGAGTACTGTGGACAACTTATGTGGTCTAGCTATATTCACAATATAACTTTAAAACATATACTTTATCAGAGTTGAATTATACATGTCTATCAACATAAATACATCATCTATTATGAATTACACTGATTTAGTGTAATGCTGTTAAGACCTGATGTGAATCAAAATTTAGTGTATAAAAACTAACCAGCTAACACACAACCAGAAGGTTACATGGCCTCAGTTACTTGGAACCACTTGGAACTACCGTTAACTATTCATCATCCAAGCAGACACAGATCCCCGACCAAATGCTGGTTTAATGTTGGGTCACCGTCGCAGGCGGTGGACCAGCATCAACCCAGCATTTGGTCAATGTGTCGTGTCTACTGAGATCTTTATTTTTAAGTCGATGTAAACCTTGCACATAGGCTTTAATATGTACTTTTATAAAATCAATGTTCGTAAGATTTATAATTCTTGAAAAAATAGCTTTGCTTGCTTCATCTTTTTAACTTTAAAATTGTCAATCTGTAAATTAATATGCATCACGCACGTCACATTCAGTGTCGATTTTACGAGGGTCAAAATGTCTCACGTGTTGCATGAGAGGCTTGGGAAGATTGCAAGAACACGTTCCTTTCTGCTAATAATGGGTTTCAAATAATTATGTACAACCCCCGAGTCGTAAATAATAATAAGTCAGCTGCAATTAGTGGAAGAGATACTTGTCATTTCTCTTGAGACATTGACAACGCTTCATTATAGTGAATTGTCTGTTATGATATATGTTGTCAGGTTGTCGTCCACATTCACTGGTAATCAAAGCACTTTAGTTTATAAAATAATGCTGTTTTGTATTCAATTTTAATAGTTTGTTTTTTTAATACGTTTCTTGCTTTTGTTGTGCGATTATAATTTGGTCATTACATTCACGCTCCGAATATTGTGTGTTGGAAGCTTGAATTTTGTTTTTAAGTGAAATATTTCATCACAGAAGTATGAAAAAGTTGTATCGCCACCTAGACAAGTGTCAGATACAATTCTTTAATAACTAAGTAGCCATTTATAACGGTATATAATAATAATGTCGTGCAAAGTCAGAAAAGCAGTATCCGTTTACTTTGCAAGTAGGCAGATACTGCCTATTAGCTTTGCAGAGCAGAATTGTCTGATCATTTTTGCAGTGAATTTTATTTTCATATAATTGTATGTGTCGTGTTTCTTATACAGTATGGTTACCAATTATACTTTTACTTAGAATACCCATTAGTAATGATATCACTCAATAATATTTAACCTTTTCACTACCATACATGACGGAAATTTCCGTCGTCATTCGTCAATGAACGTAGCCATAAAATGACACAAATTTTCGTCAAATATATACTACATTTATGTATTTTTCGTCATTTGAAGCTGGAAATTGCGTTAGCAATTCCAGCTTCAAATGACGAAAAATAGAACTCCTACACCAGTATATCTGGATCCTGGCATGCACTCCGGCCTGGAAGTCAAAGGGTTAATGGTTTACATAGAAAATGAGTTATAACAATAAATTGAGTGGAGTCTCTATTGGTTTCCTTGTTTACAATAAGCAGTGGCTACACCTGTGATTGTCTTCATAAATATCGTGTGGCCAGTTATTACACAATTTACAATAGCTACCTTCATGTGGTCCTTTATTTACCATTCTCTTGACCACTGTCCTCATATGCAACCATGCTCGTAAAGTTTTTAATATCTAATGGTGTACAGTCTATAATGTTATTGATCTCTGTTTTCAAATCCAGATATCATTCAGACTGTATCCTTTTCATTTTGGTTCATGCTTTAAATTTTGAAGAGTGATTTTCAATGAGACGTACTTTAATGCCATCTAACAAGACACACCAGCCCATTGCTGGAATAATACTGGGCTAACTACTGAAGCATTGGACAACCATTAGTAAAGCATTGGGCCTATGTGCTAAATTAAAAGGAACACTTGGCGTCCATCGAGTGGTGGTGTGCATGTCAATATTGGCTTTAGAATGCAGGCTACGCTAACCCTTACAGGGCGGGGAGCGACTTTAGACGTCAGAATCTGACGTCTGTAGATGTCAGATTCTGACGTCTAAAGTCGATGCCCCGCACTGCAAGCGTAAAATATATACAATGGTCGCAGACCCATAACATAGGTATTCAAATGAAGCGAAAAGAGCTAAGTAAGACATGTATGATGATTTCAAATTGAAAAAAATATCTTTGTTCTCCATGATTTATATAAAATATCCCAGCGCTTTAAGGGTTAATGGTGTTAAACGTAACACATGAACGTGTGAGAGGCAGGGCCTCATCAAGTGGTCTCTATGTGACACCTGGGGCTGTGAACAATTCACTCAGGTGTTGATGCTGCTTGACCGCTGGTCAGCCAGATACAGGCCTGATGACCACTACTGACAATGTTATCAGCGCCGACACAGATTTAACCTGTTAGATCCTATGGTCACTGATAGCATGGACATAATAAATTATTACCCCCATGATGGTAGTTAATTAACTGTATATTCATCATTAAAATAAATAGAGACAGGGAGAATAATAATTCTACTCGAATTTGTGATGTTACTAATTAGCTTGACGCTTATTTTAAAATATGTTATAAAATTGATGGGAAATTAAAAAAATGTTAAATTATTGCCTTTGTTAAATTTTCCCAGCGAGACATGCATGCATGTAAGTATCCATGAAATAGAGGAAGCTGGTTCAATGCTGGGCCAGATTATAATATAAAAGGTTCTATTTGATACAAAAAATATATATTAAATCAAACTATGTTGCTTGCTGTCTATTTTAGTTTATCTCTGGACCTAGCATCCACCTGGATCAGATTATAAAAGCCAGGTGAGATGAGCCAAATACCAACTGTAAATTAGATTACAATTAACCCCCAGGGGCTGTACCTGCAGATACAGTAAACTTTATAGTGTCAGAAGTCATGACACTAGATTGTCTTCGGGAAAAAAATATTCTCTGTCTATGATTTTTTCTTTATATATATTTAATTGGTTTTGGTATAGAATGAAAGACCGGTCAAAATCACCTCTACGTTTGTAATTAATGGTGCCCTGGTACCTTAAGGGTTAATGTTGACAATGCCGCAGGCAGCGTGTATATTACAGCTTAGATGACCACAGTGATATTGGAAATGTGTCCCTCTTCGGCCAACGTATTTATATAGACAGAAAACATGTTTTCAGCCAGGACTATCATTATTCCTGAATAACACAGGAAACTATGCAATAAACAATATAAAATATGTATATTCCGCTGTCAGATTTGTCATAATTGAATCCCTACTCTGGAATATCAGTGCTATTATTGCCATACCTCCACCAGAGTCTGAGCCCTAGAGGGTTATTTTAGGAGGTTGAGACCATCTGGTCGCTAGCTGTGTAATAACTGTTCCGCTCATTAATTCCTTGATCGGCATCACACTCTACCCTGTCTCCTTTTTGTCATCAGTGGCTGGCACAGTCAACGCGAAACACAGGGTCAACGTTGGCCCAACGTCTGCGACGTTGGGCCAACGTTGCGCCGGTGTTTCACTACTGGAGACCAGGTTTTCACCTGGTGATGATCACACTAGGTGGCAGCACCAGAAGGCCTAATCACACAGATTGCTGATCTGATCAGCCATCAGCCTCCGACACACGCTGGCACTGATGCTATGTTCATCATGTTCAACCCCTGACTGTTTCGTCGCCATGGGATACATCAGAATTATCTATAGTTGAAATATAAACTAGAATGATTGTTATTATTGAACTCTCAATTATGTTTAGCGTAAGGGAACCATTATCCATTTTATTTGGTCAGACTCCTGCAACTGGGACAATATCTTGGCTTGTGGGCTCGGATTTGACACCTTGACTAGGAAAGATCAGTATTATTGTTTTTTTTGTCATCGCTCCATACGTTGCTTTTTTAGCTACATTTATAAACATACGTATATCTCATGTCAGATTGCCCAAATAGTAACAAGTGCTAGTCCATAGGGGCTCTCCAAGATGAAACGTAATTTAAGAATACGGCATGACATGCAATCTGCCCTCGCTATAACTGGATTAAGTTAGGAGTGTAAGCTTTATTTCGTAAAGTTATGAAATAGAGACACACAAAACTCCCATTGGCGTTTAAAGGGTCAAATTCCTCAGCTCCACCCTTTCATCCCTGATCAGAATCAATACATGTCAGTGCAGAAATCTGACATTGACGACGGCATTGATTTCAAGTCATCCGATCCTACCCAGTATCCACGCAAACACGATACCATCACCCAACGTTAGCTCAATGTCGGCCAACGTCAAAGGCGTTGACCGACATTGAGCTAATGCTGGGCCACCGTGTCTAGTTAGGTGGCCGTAATGAGCGAGTCTCCCGTCATAATCCATGTCATTGTTCACTGTCCCCTCACCTGGTGACACTGAAACACGCCCGTCACGAGGTTCCCGGCGTGACAATGGACATGACGGGATAGGGTTTCACCGCCAGAGAATAAGATGATGTGCCTAACATTGGAACAAGAGACAAGCTGACAGACAAAGACTGGGGCAAACAGGAATATATACTCAACTTTGTCATCTGTTATTATATTTTTTTTGTATATTTTTGGCAGCACATCGATGACGCCTGGTAATTTGAAGGTATTATGATTGTACAAAATAATCTGTGTATAAAAAGTAAGCTATGTTGTAAAATATATGCCATAATTATCTGATTTTTGACATAAATTGAAGAAATTATAGAGCTTTGATATCTATGTTTGGAGCGTTTGGAGTGTGTCGTGTTTGAGCACCAGTAACTGTCATTTCAAAGAAAAAATATTCAATTATGTTCAATTCGTAAAACTAGTTGAGTAATGTTGTTTAATGTATACAATATAGCAGACTGTTATATATAATTGAATCAGTACATTAAACATAATTATTAGAGATTTAGACTGTTTTTAAGCGCAGGTAATTTCAGCTAATTTATTTTTAAACATCAGACATTCCGCTTCAGTTTTGCATAAATGGCTTATGTGTCTAACAATATGATAGCAATAAAATAGAAGTGTTATATATTCTCGATCATATTGTGTTCTCGGCAAACACGATACGTCGACCCAATGCTAGCTTAGTGCTGCTCCATTGTCTACAACGCTGGCCCAACATTAAATTAACATTCGGTCGTGTCCCAACAACCAGTGTTGACGTTGACCCGCTGTTGCTTTAATGTTGTGCCATCGTCTTCGACGTTGGTCCGACATTAAATCAACATAGGTTCAACGTCTGGTGTTTGCTATGTTATTAGGGGGTTGTGATGCCTTCGTGATGGAAACAGCCGTGCAAAGCCAGAATGCCGTATCTGCTTGCTTTCCAAGTAAGCAGATACGGCCTTTTGGCTTTGCAGAGCAGTCTAGAGGTATGTGATAGTGAGTTGACATGAGGTGATATTAGGGGTTGTTGTGTCTCCCCCTCGTCACAGTGTGTCCGCCTACCACAGACAACAACCATTGTCTGAGGAGACCTTTACGAGACTAAATCTGTAAAACGAGAGGAGAACGAGAAGACGAGAAAGCGTGACGTCTGGCAGGCGTGGCTCATGAATCAGGGCTCATATCATCTCATCTCATTAGTATTAGAGCTCCGTAAAGGAATCTAACATGTGTTCGACACAAGCAGGAAAGGAAGTCGTCACCTTGGACATGAAAGGGTGCATCTGCCACTTGGTAAAGTGGCAGATGTACCCTTTCATATCCAAAATGACGAAGTTTTCGTGAAAGAAATGAACTTTTGTTCATACTTCTACTGTAATGATGTGCGAAGTGATATGTGATTCATTACTTCAGATGTTTAATATTGAATATTATTATTGTTATAACTATATGATAAATAACTGATATGTAATTTGAATACGAGGGTAAGTGTAAAACCTACATAATAAAAGATCATTATTTTAATGGGGTTTTTTTCAAAATACATGTACATGTATATGGATAATTCTTTTTTTTGAATTGTTAATGGTGGTGTTGATACTTGTCTATCTTTCTTAAAACAATTGACCAGAGTTTCGTACAATGCGATTTATTCTGGTGAACGAAAGCACGAATTCAGCTTCAACAGGTGTGTCGCCTAAATAGCTTTCTAATATATATCACCACAAACAAGTAGTCTTTTCTTCAGGTTGCTGATATCCTAATAGAAAAGCGTCGACCCCTAACCGAGGGTTACATAAACAATGCCGTAATAAGGTTAGAAAACAGGCAGGCTCAGGTGCTGCTTCTTACTGCGTGGTCGTAAAGACCTCGGTGAGCCCACGACAACAGCGTCACTAGTCCAGCATTAAAATAACATTGGTTGAACGTCTCTTATCAGCCCAGGACACTGTCCAAACGATGGTGTCCAACGTGATACCAACATCTAGCCAACATCGTCTATGGTTGGGACAAGCTTTGTCCGCGTGTGTGGCCTCAGTTGTAAATGAGATATATGGCTGAATATATATATGATATATACATGTATATACTTCACTATTTAATGAAACTGATCATAATTAATATCGACAATTCCATTAATACTTCAGGTAGAGGTAACTGTGTTTTCACCAACTTGTAACCGCCAAATAACATATATTCGTTTTTACTCTTTATATGACATACGTATTATTCTTGTTGAATATAATTTTTTACATATTGTTCGCCTCTAATTTTAACGAATTGCTGCACTTTTTTGTTTTCTTTGAAGAGATACACAATTGAATTATATATCATAGCTATTGTTACATACGTATCACGAAATATATTATTCACATTAAGTAAGTATATAAGCAGTCTCCTAATATGCTAAAAGTGAATTAAATATACCATTCTGTTCACAAAAAACATCCTGCAGTTCGCATCATGGTAGATAATGACAAGAATGACGAAGTGGATAATCAAGAGTACGAAATAACTTTACTCACAAAGTTGAAGCTTATTATAGGACTGGAGATAATATATCTCTTTTACTGGAATCAGTATGCCGTGCAAAGACGAAAGGCAGTAGCTGCTTACTTTTCAAATAAGCAGCTAGTGCCTTTTGTATTTGCAGAGCGGTAGACATGACAGCATAGAGGGGTACATGTCATATCTTCGGGCTAGTGTCTAGCTGACTTACTTATTTTGTCATGAAGCTGAAATAAATATTGATGAAATACGTTAGTCAGTGCTGATTTGTGGGCCCTAATTGGACGATGATTAGTGTTGAAGGTATAAGACATATGATTTATATGTTGTTCAAGTAGAACATCCAAAATTTGACAAAATTTCTGCCAAAGGAAGATCATTTCACAGCAGTGATGCAGCCACTTTGGGTGTTATGTTAAGACCCGACACTGAACCACCACCGGTCCAATGTCTGCTTCACGCTATTATTATGAAGGAGGTTATAATCATGGAACCTTCTTGATGGAACCTTTTTTGAGTAAAGAGCATGTAATAATATTATAGAGTTCGGAAAATTAAGACGGCTGTCGCATTTATCTTTTGAGGACATTTAAAAAAAACACGCCAAATTATTCAAATAGAAAGCATACTTAAAACATATATAACATATGTCAATGTCATATCTTCTAAGAATGATTTGCAAATATTATATTTAACCTATCAAGCCTGACAAGTGCAAGGTTGCAGGATACAAAACTTGCAGAAAATCTACAATGTGAAAGCTAGCCGTGCGATTGTACTTAGGTCATGTGTTTGTTAACAAATAATGAAATAATGAATTAATTAAAGTGTACTCCTATAAACATAATCATGATAATTTGAACCATTATATAACTATGAAGTGATATTGAATTGTGCATTGTGTTTGTCATACATTTCTGGAGAACTTTTAAGGTCAGTGGATAGCTGTGTTAAAGTAGTATGTTTTGTTATAAATTGAGACACCAAATCTACACAGGCATCCTAATGGAGAATAATGACACTGTATGCCTCTTTTATACCACAATAAGTAAAGTGGGTAACATCGTATTCGATCTCAGGTTACTTGTGGCTCCAACCTGTCTATGTGGTTACTATGCGAGATCTTTTCAGTTGATCAAACGTTAGTTCAATGCTGGGCTAACGTCGTCGACGTTAGCCCAACATTGAACTGACGTTTGTCTTTAGCACTAGGTTTGTTCCACCCCGCGATTTGATGGTACCGGGGTGCACAATTAACTCAGCTCATATTGCTAAATATTTCACAACAGACAAAAACTACAGTTTGTTCTGCAAATATCATCGTAGGCTCATTAAATGGAAAACTGGGCGGATAATTTGTTTCGACAAAAACCTCACAGACTATCCGTTCTCTGGGAGAAGGTTTATGTTCTTTAGGCTGCTCGGGGCGCCTGAAATTCAAGATGCGTGAGCTGCGGTGACATCGACCTCTGTGGCAGACACAGTACGTTGGCCCAATGTTGGTTTACTGCTGGGCTAGCGTCACAGTCGGTGAGCCAACAGTAAACAAACCTTGGCCCAATGTAACCACTATAGATAGTTGACCACTGCTCATGATTTACCCATTTCGCCAAGACAATTTCTGTAGAAATACTGGCATGAACTCTTTATTGCCATCATTATTTTGTATTTTTACTGAAGAAGTTTTTATCTTGTTAATTATATGTTTTGCTGTATAAATCATACCTCTTTGCTACTACCACTATATCTGTATATGATAAGTGATAAATATGATGCATGGTAATCGCCAATAATTTATCTTCGTATTGTTGTGCTAATAAATTTAATTTGATTTTGATTTTTGAATAACGGAATCCAAATTGATAAAAAATATGAATGCCTGATGACATACTGTGAAATGATGTCAAACACTTCACCTGATTGTATGGATAAGCTTATATGGTGAAAAACTGCGTTTTTTATCAGCAATTCCCTCTACATTAACAAATTGCCACATTTATAATACCGCTGTACTAAATAATGTACTTATTCTCGCCCATGTTGATATCACATATTATTGCAGCTTTAAAATTGATAATAATTGTTTGTTTCATAGACACTGAGGGTAAAAATACAATTCGCCTCCTTGGTACTTAAAGAGTATATCTCCCACTTTTCAACCTTTTCAGTGCGGGGATCGACTTTATAATTCACAATGACGTCTATAGACGTCATATTCTGACGTCTAAAGTCAGTCCCCGTACTGAAAAGGTTTAAAAGTGGGAAGCGGAAAGAGTTAACTAAGAAGACATTTATGATGATTTCAAATTAAAAAAAATTCTCTTTGGTTTATATAAAAAATATTTCAGCGTTGTATTATGTATAGGTGGGAACAACACATTAATGTGTCCAGTTATTAGAAGGAAACATGCCCTCAACAACAGTTACTATTTCAGCGTAAATAAATACACGGAGCAGTTTCACATTACTATTAGCCTCACAGAGTGAGGTCTCTGCAATTAATCTGATGAGGAATTAATTGGATATTAGATACGTGATGTGAGTATAGAATGACAACTGGACGACGAGTGAGCCAAAGTATAGTCACGGACTAAAAATGGGTCATGTTTGTGACAATGTTTGTATATAGGCTGCAGAATATTACAATATTGAACAGATCATAGAACAAACCTGAATTGTGTAATAAATATTTTCATTCTAAAACATATTATCAACAAAATAGTTGCATACCAAATTTAAGAATGATTAATGGCTACAAGAAGTATTATATAATTTTGGTAAAATTTACCATTGTGAGTAAACAACAGTTTCATAACATTGAAAATGAATGTAGGCCCTAACCGTTTCATTTAAATAGTATGTAAAAATAACTGGTGTGTGGTTAAACCTGTCCTTTCACTACTCAACATGATGTGCCATAGACCTGACGGACAAATACGAGATATTGACCGAATGCTGTTCTAATTTTGGACTAGCGTCTGCGATGCTATGCCAGCATCAAAACAAAATGGATTCAATGTTTCGTGAGATCAAGTCTAGATACAGTATAATCAGGAGGGAACAATATGTGACTGATTGAAGACATTGTCACCTGTAATAACCACTGTTTTCACGTGTAAAGCCAAAGCGCAGTAACAGCTCGCTTGAACAATAAACAGTTACGGCATTTGAGCTTTTCACAGGAATGTAGTCAGTGTGATGATCGGTTGTGTGTCTGTCGGTCGAGTAATTAGCTTTATCAGCGTGTATGTTTATCAGTGAATGGAGACGTGTATAACATAATAGGCGGTCAGTCAGCAACGTCACTGACCAATTAGTACACATCAATAGCAGTGGTCAACGAGCTGGACGAGTAAAGAGGTCACTGCGTGTGTTCATTAACACTTTCTCTGCTAGAGGCCTGGTAAACAGAAAACTTATATAAAATATAATAGTGCAATATGTGCTGATATAATAAGTTGTAATAATAAATAATAACCCGTGGTGTAGATCATTTCATCCAAGAATGGTATGATATCACCATTTAAATGATAATTGAATGACGGGAAGTGATTAGCTCATTAACACTGTCATGTGCCAAACTGTGCTACTGGCCATTGGTCAAGGGTAGATCACTTTAATTCTTGGTCCGAGGATTCTATATTAATGTTATTATCTAAATGTTGCAGAATTCTAGGCCTTAGATTGTTATCAATCGTAGATAAATCTACGGCTACCCCCCAGGTAGATAACTCTCTCCACCCCCTCGACGAACCATTCCGATGGCAAAGAGACTCCTCCTTACGGTATGACATTGTCGCCTGTACAATAAGTTGTTGTCAGGACACCCCAGAGCGAGGCACAATGACGTCATAGGAGTGGACCTAGGAGATTCACCACCCGCGGGTGGGGAATCTCCCAGGTCCACTCCTGTGTTGAAAGACACTGTGGTGCCATTCAAACCAGAGGCAACCGTCGTCACTCGTCCACAATATTCAGGTGTCAATGGTATCAGGGGATAAGTGCTGGCTTGTTCAGATGAGGATGGGCAATAATGAGGGGCTGTTCTGTTTAGGAATGGACGCTACACTCCTTGACCACTCTCTTCAGTTACATGGGTTTGACCACAAGACCATCTAGACCAGCTGAACTGGACATTTTCACATAGGCCTACTATGTCAGCTGTCGCCACTAGCTTAAAAAAATCTCGACACTATAGGACGAGATAGGCATAGGTGGCATGCACGCTGGCATGTACCGTTGTATTATCATGATTATGCAATATTTTTTTTGCATCTTGACCAACCATCTGCATGGTGGGGCGCATTCATTTATTCATTAAATCTGCATTGTGGGAGCTCACACTACTAAGTACTTAGGTAATTTTAACTGCTGACCAAGTTTTAGGAACAGGATAAAGCCCGAGGAGCTCTACATTCTTAGCTGTGGGAAAGGCCGAGGACGAAGGCCGAGGCTTTTTCCACAGCTAAGAATGTAGAGCTCCGAGGGCTTTAACTGACTTGAAACACATCCGACCAGATTGAGGATCCCTCATAATGAACATATCGGTCACACCTGGCTGATTATATCACCATAGGCCTAGTGTTTTAATTGCAGTTTTGTACCAATGAACTGACAACTAATCAAGGAGGTTATATGACCTCCTTGCTCTGATGAACAGATGAAAACGTCATGGTCATCTGCTTATATGCAGCAATCCGATGTTGAATGTATCTCTGATACACTATCAAGTGGAACGTATACTAATGTAACTAATTAAACTGTGATAAAATTCAAATTAAGTATATTTTCAATTTTTATTGATTCTATAAAGTGTTTGCAGATTTATACTCTCGTTGGCTTTAATATTTGTTGTCTCATATTTTACAAAATTAAACCTTGAAAAAAAAATAAGCTCAAGAACAGTGACTAAAAGCATACAATAAACCATGCACACAGCCACAAGTTACGTTGAGCCAATGTTCGCTCAATGTTGATGCAAAGCATTGGCCCATAGATGAGGCAGAATATAAGAGTTGGCCCAGCAAACACGAAATGTTGAACCAAAGTTGTTTTAATGTTGGTCCACCGTCTGCGACGCTGGACCAACATTAAAACAACATTGATTGAAGCCATGGAAGGGAGAGGCTATCATATGGCCTGTCTGCGTGTACGTGCCTCTCACTGGTCTGCCAGGCTATGTCTTTGTTGTCCCTTCCACGACCATCTCCTTGTAATTCAAGATGCGACTTCAAGTCCCCAGGCCTTGCGTTTAAACAGCTATTTGACCCTTGGACATTGCACGATGCTGAGAGAGGTTTTGCTGATTTATATGTGTAGTATATAATTATGTACATTGTAGGCCTACACATGGTTAAAAAAATAAGACATAAGTCGTCTTTTCAGCAACTGGGCCGTCGAAACATTATAAAGCTGTCATATTTATGCAATCATACTTAATTACTGATGACTATATAAAACTAATGCTTATAATCCAATAAATTTAAATTAAACATCTATAATTTTTCCTAATATAGGTCTAACATAGAAGTAGATCACATAGCAAAAATAATATATGCAGTGTGTTTTCTCTTTTTTTTTTAAGGCCAAGTGATATATTGTCTGCCAGGTGTAGGGCGGGGCCGACATAAGCTTTGAGCTTCCTGCTCAGGTATAATATAGCAGGCTAAATAAGACGCGTACTGTGAGATCCTCAGATCATTATCACAGTGAAGGCAAGAGTTACCTCTCTGGCCCAAAGGCGAGTCTTCTCCTTAATAACCCACTCAACACATTGACGATCTCCCTGTCTCCTCTCCCGGCAAATACAAGTAGCTCATCCAATATTGGCAAACCAACATTAGGCTAATTATCAACTGTTTGGTGGGTTTTATTTCAGTGTAGATGTGTAATTTTATTTTTCCCCAATTTGCGAAATATCGAGAAATTAAGAACTAAAAAAGAACCGTTCAATAAATGTTGTAAAAAAAACAATTATTAAAATAGTAGTTACACAGAAAGATATACCGGGTATATATTTATTTGAATAATTAATGTCACTTGTTGAAAAACTGTGATTTTGCGAAATGTTGTGAGCCTATATTTACAAAAATTAAAAAGGGGAGGAATATTCTGGAGAGAAGATTGGTTCATGCGCAGTGAGCTAGCCCTCTGGGGGGTCTGACCTGACTCCTGGGACCCACAACACAGGGCATTGAAGACAGAACAACATCTCTGTTGTCTGTATATATACCAGGCCAAAGGCCATGTTTACAACCCCAGTGAACGTTTGTAATGTATCTGCTTGTAAAATGACCACTGGTCTGTGATCATTAAACAATTATTGACAATCCCTCAGGCCATGGTACAAGTTGCTTTTTTGTGGATAGCACAGTGAAAAGTGACAGTATCTGTATCAAGAACGATCACATCGTCTACGCCCATACACTACATATGATAATAATTATTATCTGCCTATTTTATATCATGATATGCTATGACATTTATAATATACGTAGATCAAGGGAACTATTTTTTGTCTTTTGAAATAGAAACCCTGATAATAATGAGGGTAATTTTCGGGCGAATAATTTCAGGTGAGAGCGGAAACTATGAGGACAAGTGATATTATCAAACAACAAAATGTACCATATGATTATGATGATCACAAACGTCACCGTAAATATAGGGACGATCTACTCTGTGCATTTCATATAGCTATAGAACACATTGGAATATCAAGTAGAAAGCATTGAAAAAACGATGTTGCAAACTGTAATACATAGACATCAAGATGTGAAATCCAATAAATGTGTCTCCTAGTATAATAAATAAAACGATAAAGATACGACAATAATCGTATCATTGGGAATTTTCACCCACTTGAAGTTGTGTCTCGCTACCGCGATCCACAACTTCAAGTAGCTGACAATTACTCATATTAGTTTAATTTGAGACTAAACATTTGCAAATCTTGATGATTAAACGCTCATTTTATTCCCAAAAACAGCGATTTGATCGCATAATAACACGGAATAATTTTGTATCTACAACTTGACAAAGAGCCAAATAACCTTTCATATCCATGGGGGTGGGTGGGTGGTTGTAGAACTCTAATCATTACCAGCTCGTTTCTATGTACTTACCCCTTGTGAGTGGGCATCCCATGTAGATGGTACAGACTGTATTGGTGGTATTTTGTCCTGCTCAGCATCCGTATGGTCATCTTTAAGGGTCACCTGCTGCTGAAACAACATCTTGTTCACATATTGTCTGTGATGACGTCGACGCTTCTCTTGTCTTCTCACGAAAATAATGGCGACCACAAGAATGATAATGAGCATGACGGAGCCCACGACCACACCAATCACTATGGCCATGTTATTAGAGGATATAAGACCTTCTGTGCTGTCAGAAGACGGGCTTTCTCCACCTGGCAATAGTATTGTGTCATTAATGATAATTGTCAGGTCAAGAGGTACATTTCTGGGAGGAGTACCAGAATCAGAAACCAGCACCTTAAGAGACACCACTTCTTCTTTGACATGGGTCAGACTCTTTTCCACAGTGACTACCCCTGATGGCTCATGAAGAGAGAAGTAGTTAAGTTCATTTCCAGCCACCAGTAGGAATACAACAGTGCCATTTTCTTCAGCATCTGGATCATCAGCTTCTATTTTTGGCAGGGCATACCCAATGGGAACATTGTTAGATATATACATTGTATCATTTGACTCTAAAGGATATGTAATATAAGGATCATTATCGTTGACGTCTGTGACAGTGATGATAACAGATACACTGGAACTGAGACTTGTATCTTGTTTATCTATTACATACAGTGTGATGGTGTGACTGTCAGCCATCTCTCTGTCTAACTTCTGGTTTGTATATATTGATCCTGTATCGGCATTTACAGAGAATAGATCACCGCTATCTGGACTTCTTCTGAAGTGAAAATTACGACCAGAAGGATTCTCCACGTCAGAAGCTGACACCTTTCCTACAAAGGAGGCAGCAGGGAGATTCTCTTCTAAGTCAAACTCATACAAGTCCCTCAAGAAATACGGGGGCTCATCATTGACATCAGTGATTACAACACTTAACGGAACCGTGGCTGTCAGAGAAGGCGAACCCTGGTCTCTGGCTATCACATGGCCTGAGAGCGAATTGGTATCTTCATAGTCAAATACATTTTTCGTGCTGATAACGCCAGTCACAGGGTCTATATTTAGCCAGAAATTGGACTCCTCATCCAAAGAGTACCTCACAGTGCCATTCACACCATTATCTTTATCAGTGGCATCCACCCTGGTTACTGCTACGTTAACAGCATTGTTTTCTGTGATGTGAATCTCATATTCTGACTCTTCAAACTCTGGTTCATTATCATTAACATCCGTGACAATAATAGAGATCTGCATGAGTGTGGTCAGAGAAGGACTCCCTCTATCTCTACAGCTCAGGATCACCTGATATTCATCCTGGACTTCACGATCCATAGACAGGCGTGTGTAGAGAAGGTAAGCAGAAGGTGAATCCTGCTGAAGAACAAATGTATCACTGGTCAAGTAACAGTCCACTACTTGTTGACCACTGTCGTCTCTGTCACTGACCAGTACATAAGCCAGTAGAGTGTCATCTGGTTGATTCTCTGCCACCGTCACGTTAGGCTCTCCTTGGACACTGTCCACTGTCACGTGAGGTGGATTATCATTCACATCCAGAACCTGTAGCTCCAGCTTGGCCTCTCCAGGAAGCCAGTGACTGGTCAGTCCACGAGCGGTCACTACCACACTGTAAGATGACTGCTTCTCATAGTCTAATTCCCTGACCAGTCTCACCTCTCCTGTCATGTTATTTATGGTGAACAAACTCAGGACATCGTCTGGTGTCTGTGCAGAGAATCCGTAGATGACCTTCCCATTATTCCCATCATCTGGATCTATGGCCTTTACCTTGATAATCATATGTCTTAACTCAGCATCCTCTCTCACTTCAGCCACGTATGTATTCTTGTCGAACTTGGGAGGGTGATCATTAACGTCCGTGATCTGGATCTCCACAGTGAGAGTGTCCGTCTTGGATGCATCACCGTTATCTATTACCTCTACCACACAGCTATAGGAGTCCCGGATTTCTCTATCCACGGCTTGATCCAGAACTAAGTAGATATCCGTCACTCTATCTTTGATATCCCTGGCTGTGTGCAGGGTGAATGTAGGACCACCAGACACCAGTCTGTATTCGCCTACACCATTATCAGGACTGTCTGGGTCATCTGCCAGAGGGATCCGTACACTCTGTCCTACAGCTGTATTCTCAGGTATGGATCGCATCTCTGTGTCTGGAGTAAATTTAGGGGTGTGGTCATTTTGATCCATGATGCTGATCCCGACTGTAAGACGTTTGAAGAATGGTCGCGTTGCAGATTCAGTTGAAGCTATCACTATAATATCCAGAATGCATAAATCTTCACCTGGACACAGACTCTCCCTGTCTATATAGCTGTCAGTCCGTAAAACACCCTCTGAGCTCAAACTGAACAAGGCCTCGTGTGGATTGCCTTGTTGGACCCTGCGAAACTTCATCAAATCTTTAACGGATGAATCTAAGTTAGAAATAACAGATATATCCTTCAGGTCGCCAATAAATGTTAACGAAGAAGACTCTTCTACGTCTTCCATCACATCATAAACCCTTATTCTCTGAGAATATGTAACAGCTGAGAGAATAGTGAAGCTCAGCAGCATGTACGTATGTCCTGTACGGGCCATCTTGGTAGGTCTGTCTGCAAGCTTTTAAATCATATTCATAGTGAAGTTAAGCACACTGCATGGGTGATTAGCATATAAACACTTCTTAAAAGCGAGGACAGCCAAAATAGTCTATTCAACTGTATCCTAACTATAATTGTGCTTCCAATTTAATTGATGTCGCTCATGGTGATTGTATGTCTAGCAGGATACGCCCGTGGTGATGACTCCTGGTGTTGTCCTGTTCTTGTGTCTCAGTTGTGACTGCTGCAGGTGTCTTTACAGCCAGTGATGACACGACTGTTGTACATCCAGATTACAAGTCCCGTGCATCCATACAGGTAAGCTGTAGCCTATCTGAAAATACAAAATGTCAAATCAAATGTCAACCTGGCTCGTTGTATTCTTTAAAATATAGACTCAATCTACATTAAATTGATTACCAGCATACCCCAAGAGTAATTAGCGTCACACCGGGGCATGCTGTAATAAATTGCTCTAATGATGATAGTAGCATTGTGATCAAATGTAATAAATATAGATATAAACAAATTAAACTATTATATAAATATAAATCGTATACACATACACACACAGGCATTGAGCCTTAAACTGTCGAATTTAAAAACAATCGCGATCCACAACTTCAGGTGGAAAAAAATACTCATAATATTGTTAAACCAGCAGAATAAAATGGCCATTCTTTCCGATCAGGCATATACTTTATTAAATCCTCATAAACCACTAATACGTGTGTTAAATGTATTAAAATACATTATAGTCGTGACTGGGGCTCAAATGGTTAAAACATACAGAATACATTATTCTATGCTAGTTTATTGTGGATAGAGAGCGTTGCTCGTGAGATTGGTATAACTACACATAATATACACCTTAGTCCATAATCGTTAATGGGGACAGACTTTCAATAAAGTAACATAACCACTCATTTGGTTGATGCATTCAGATACTTGCCTGACTGAGTACACGTGTACCTAGTGTTTTCACGATTGTTTCAACCGTTTCTGATAACAGGGGGATGAGTAGTCAACCACAGTTCTACACGAGACACTGCATTATCACGTATAAATCAACACTAACTATTATGTGAGAATAATTCAATTGTCTGTGTTACTGTATAACGAAGCTCAATCCCAGAAAACACGAGAGGTTGAGCCATAGTTGCTCTAATGTTGGGCCAACATCGTAGATGGTGGCCCAACATTAAAACAACTATGGCTCAACCTCTCGCGTTTGCTGGGATGTTATGCATTGAATTCATTCAGGTAAATTAGCTAACAAAAATTAATAAGCTTATTTAGAACACTCATTCTGGTCACCTCAACTAGTTAGTTATGCAACAGTGTGGAAAGTTATGTTGAAAAATAGCAGCTTATAACACAACCATGCAAAAAATCTTTTGACTTTACTGAGAAGATGTGTAAATATTTGGCTCGAGAAAATGTTCTGTTGATGCCAGTACAATATTGATGTGCTAGACATGTACAAGGATAAAAAACATATCCATTTTAATATGATTAAACTAAATTACAACATCACAGCATATAGGCGTGTATGAGAGATGAAAGTTACCGCCGTCAATATTACACCCATCGTCCACGCACTGCTCTCTCATTTACCTGACACTAATTCTGTCAAATGCTCCGTGAAATTGTCAAAAATAACCTGATAGCAAAACGACGGAGACGAGAATAAGTGTGGTAAATGTGCGTACGGTTGAGTAACCTCCCTTACCTTGTTTACTATCTGTTCTGTGATCGTTACAAGCACATCGTCTGGTCATCACGACTCATCATGCTGACTGTCACGCTCACCTACACTGTCACACGCGCTGTCTGACTCGTGACGGCCCTGTCACCCCAGTGTAAGCGGGAGCCTCCTGACATGGACTGCTTTTGGTAAACATTCCCCCGTGGAACAAGCACGCCACGCCCAGCTGCGGTCACGAGGGGTGGGAGACAGTCAGTGATTGGGCGGTGGTGCGGGTTGAGAGCGATGATTGACAGCCAGCGGTCAGGGAATGGTGTGCGGCTCTGAAAAGCCAAAAGGTAGTATTTACTGTCTTGAAAGTTAGCAGCTACTGCCTTTTGGATTTCACGGCAGTTTGGATTTCACGGCTCGTTAGCACAGCGTTCACCAGGCGGCGTTGTGAAAACACAACACAACCCTCTCTGTGTTAAAGACGCATCGATTAAAATATTGTGTGCGTTGTAATATTAAAGTAATTTTCATTCACACCAGGGCATGAATCTCTGCAGCGATTCATGCCCTGGTGTGAATGAAAATGTTTTTAATATTACTACGCACTCATATCCCTGTACATTTAATAAGGTTCACGTAGCAGAAATTACATATTTATCTACAGTTAGGCTTTTCTGCAGCGCAGGAGGCTCCCAGCAAACACGACCCTATGCTGGTTTAATGCTGCTCCACCCTCTGCGACGCTGGCCCGACTTGAATACAATATGGGATCAACGCCCAGTGTTTATGAGCTATCTGATCATGAAGCAAGATAGCATTATCTACTTCTCATCACCCGACAATCGTCTTAATTTACCCCACTCAAATCAATGGGATATGGAATAGTCTCCAAATATGCACTTGTTCTCTGTGTTGTCATGTATCACTATTCCCAGCATATCCAACAAAACTAGAGCGCTTTCTGTAGCCATACACACTTAATTCGCCCTTTATCGGTCTGGTGACGGGCATAATACATGCTCAGATAATTACAGTCTCTTGTTATTCTGACTTATATTATGTTTGCATATACTGTATTCAACCAACGTTTGGACAATGTCACTTTTTGAGTGGCGTTCTCTGTCGAGTTAACGGTAAATACCCCCTCGACGCTCTTTATTATGTATACTTAAATGACGACCTCTATTATTTTGCTTTCAGGACCACTGATGGGGGACATATATTGATTGCCGAAACAGATCTGTCAGGAATAAAAACAACTATTATATCGTGCGAAATTTCGCAAATGGATTTGACAAAAATATGCATGAAACGTTTGCACAATATTGTCAATGAATTGATTCCAAACCCACTGTGAGAGAGTCATCCTTATAACGTTAACCCTTAGCGCGCCAGGCCCGTACAATAAATATAATATAATAAACGTTTTCAATAAAATTCAAGCCAAATAAGCAAGATGCCTGTGAAAGTTATTTAAAAAATGACTGGTGGATGGTCAGTTAATGAAATAATTATATTTATAAATATTTTGGTTCATTTGGAGCCGGTGATTGGGCCAATGATAACAACTAAGTGACAATTCAGTAGTACAAGGGTTAAAACCAAAACGTCTGTGGGAAGATATCACACATCAAAACATAATGCATGTTCTAAACAATGAAAAAAGTATATACATGGTATGAAAATAAAATGTGTTTCAGTGATCATTTTGTGTAGTTAAATGAGGACATGTATACCACGAAAAGCCAAAAGGCAGTAACAGCTTACTTGAGAAGTGAGCAGTTACTATCTTTTGACTTTGCACAGGAGTATACTTGGCTTACGTGAAGAAGCCACCTGCTTCACATCCATTCGAATGATAATCCACTGGTCCTAAATGGTTAATTTTAAACCCATTAACCCAATGGTATTATGTCAGTCAGACTGAGTAGTAGTGTTGGTCAGTTTGCATTAGCACGTAAATGTACGGATTCTTAGTAAAGAGAAATAAGGGCCTATAAAGTTCGCACATGGTATACAACATGATATTAAGAAGTAAAATAACATTACTATTACTTGTGTAGAGCGTAATGATCACGCTAGGGTTAAAGGGTTGGTACTTGTAACCCTTCAACCGCCGCTCCCGATTATATTCGGTTTCTCATTTTTTCTTAGCTCATTAAATGCCAGCTTTTTAAAACATGTTAAAGATAAAACGTGACATCCATCAACAGGATGAGAAAATAGTCGACCTCCAGTTTTCCCAAATTTGAATAATTTTTACTCACTTGAAGTTGTGGATCGCGTCAGCGAGACACAACTTCAAGTGGGTGAAAATTACAATTAAATAATTTGAGGGCTGAAGGGTTAAGTATTCTAAGTACGTGACTTCTGTGGAGTGAGTGGATCGCTTCTAACTGAGTAAAGGCGTAACGATACACAACAGTCAATCTGCGCCATTGAACCTCACCCCCCCCCCCCCCTCACTCACTACTTGACTGGTCCCAATTAGAAATCAAACAAGCCTCTTTTGAAGCCATTGTCCCTGCGTTTAGTTTCCCTTCGCTCGGCATTGAATCGAGAGGGCTAGGGTTACGTCATTGCGCACTCTCAATGTGCAGGAATCCGACTTGCCCAAACGTAAAATCTGACTTCTTGCTGAATTATTCAAGATTTGAGCTTTGTCAATCTATCATAATGCTAATTGGGTGATTTCATTACATATACCCGCCCAGTACAAGGTGTGACATGGTTGAGGTCATTCTGGCTACGGCATAATCATATTAGATACTGCTATTATTATATTGGAAATGTATGTATACAAGTGTGAGTGAAATGTAATTTAACAAACTCATTAGTAGCTCAACATAACCTACGGATTTAAAGACTTCTATTTAAATATTAAAACAAAAAAACGCCGTGATCACCTTAGAGCTTGTCATGTACAACGTGACTCTAATCAGGGAGGTGGAACAATCTGCTCTAACTATTGAACAACGGCTTAGGAAGAAATGTTCAGCATTTTTATTGTGTCAAGGCCTACACAGGTATATAGTATACTGAAATTCAAATTATGAGACTGAGAAGGAGCCGGACCAATCAAGAATAGCATCAGACGCCCCCTGATTATGCTCATCTGCCAGGTACTGACCATGATAAAAAGACAAGTTTCACAATAGTCATACTGATAGACCCAGTATCATTGCAATGAGTAATGTATCTTTCAGGTGTAGATTACCAAATGCGGAAAGTTGCACGGCTATGTATGCGTGCTCCTGGTCCATTAATGAGTTTGATCCTATGATCCACATAGTGTTGATCCCCCTATGAGGGGATTAACCCTTTTACCGCCGGTCGCGAATATGCTCGGTTTTTCATTTTTTTATTGGCACATTATGTACCACATTTTAAACATTTCAAAGGTAAAATGTGACATCAATCAGCAAGACTTGAAAATAGTTGACCCCTATTTTGTCACAGCTGAATAATTTTCACTCACTTGAAGTTGTGGGTCGCGTCAGCGAGACACAACTTCACGTG
Organism: Flabesymbios commensalis; assembly: GCA_964017125.1. Classification (NCBI taxonomy): domain Eukaryota; kingdom Metazoa; phylum Annelida; class Polychaeta; order Terebellida; family Flabelligeridae; genus Flabesymbios; species Flabesymbios commensalis. The sequence goes on from OZ024913.1 coordinate 59,190,394, forward strand.
AGTGAAAATTACAATCGAATACTCTGGCAGTTAAAGGGTTAACGCCTCCCATCCAAGGTTATGATATTCTACATTATAGACAGCGGTGCTGATATCACATAGAATAATAGTAAAAATGGAGTGGATAGAACAAATATTTGTATTTTGCTGATTTAGATTATAGAATCTAAAAGAACAAACCAAGTACAAATATTTCACTATGACATAATCATTCCGCTAATTTCCTCTCAACTTTGTTCCAAAAAAAATTTTGAAAAATACATTACGAGTTGATCGGTTTCTAAGCTGGTGTGCTAACATCCCATAACCAGCTAGTGACCAGGTACCCCACTTTTACGTTATACCAACCCTCAAGTTTGTGTGAATGACTATTTAGAAATTAAATCACATTTATATTTACTAGATTGTTCATAATAATTCTAGATAATTCCTAAAGTTTTAGGCCAGGCAATTCATACCATCGCATAATAATAATTATTATAGTGTTTGTGTTATCCACACAGCCTAAACTGAAAACTCAACGACATTCATCATTGTCCTGATATTATTCCAGTCTCGTATTACATGGTACGCGTAGAATGCCTATCACTGTGTTAACTTATTTGTATTTTTACAGAAAATACAGGTTAACCCTTTACCCGCCAAATTATTCAATCTGAATTTTCACTCACTTGAAATTGTGTCTCGCTGACGCGATCCACAACTTCGAGTGGGTGAAAATTATTCAGATTTGACAAAATGAAGGTCAACTGTTTTCAAATATTGCTGATTGATTTCATATTTTATCTTTAGCATGTTTAAAAGGTGGTACTTAATGTCCTAATAAAAAATGAAAACCCGAATATGTGCGACACCGGCGGTTAAAGGGTTAAGCAGTGATTCACTCATTGCTATCTCCAGAATGGCTTGTGAATAATATAGTACATTTTAATACCATGCATTATGTGTAGATCATATGAAAAACATATAACTGTATTAATATTACATATGTTTTTGAATAAAACTAATATTCGTTTCAAATAAATGGTTGACAATGCGACTTACCATTAATTAAGCTAAATTGAAAGGATCTTAATTAATCGACATGATACTATATGCATATTTCAACACTGAGTAAATTAAAGAAATATCTTTATTAAGGACAGTCAAGCCAAATTGAATAAACGTTGTATCAATACTTGGCCAGCGTGACAGACGTTATCCCACCTTTGAGACAATGCTGGTCAAGCGGGTTCAATACATGACGTGTCTAAGTTAATCTCATTTATATTAAGGCTCGTTAACCCTTTGACCGCCAAATGATTTAACCTGAATTTTCACCCACTTGAAATTGTGTCTCGCTGACGCGATCCACAACTTCAAGTGAGTGAAAATTATTCAGATTTGACGCAATGGATGTCAACTGTTTTCAAATATTGCTGATTGATGTCATATTTCATCTTTAACGTGTTTAAAAGATGGTACTTAATGTGCTAGGAAAAAATGAAAACCCGAATATATGCGGCACCGGCGGTTAAAGGGTTATGCGGAATCTCATTATTCACCTAATGATTGACCACAATACGATCTGTCACGGCCTTTATTCCAGGCTAAAGAGGCGTATCATACACTTCATCAATACTCAATACACATAGACAGGAGATTGAGAAAAAGCATGAGAAAATGAATGTCTAAGTATACGGGTATCATTTTCTAATAAGGTAACCATGTTTTAATTTATGACCAGCTATGGCAGGAAGGATGGATGGCCGACAAGGAGCATGTAGTGGCGACCATTTCATGGCAAGGGCTAGCATTATTATTGTTAATATTAACCCTTGTCTTGCTAGACATGTATATATGTTTTTCAAACAAGGGTAAAACCAAATACAACTCCACTGAAATTTAAAACATTTTTTGATATTTTTTGTAGTGGATGCTCAATTTGAAAAATGTATATTTTCATAAATAATAATATTTTTTATTATTTGCAACTGGGAATTGCGTTTACTTAGCAATTACACCTGCAAATCGATGAAAAATAGTAAAACAAATATACAGCATAACAAATGTTTATAACATGTGCCCACAATATTTACTTTAACCGGCTTGCTGAGACAATACAAACAGCAGTCATGATAGAAATCGCCATTGAAGTGAAGAAAGTAGAATGAATAAAATAGTGTCGTACTAATTAGCCTAATGTTTAGTGTTATCTTTCAAACTAGCGCACACTGAAAAATTTCAAATAATTCAGGTAGAAAACAAAGTAGATATAAAATATAAAAATACCTAATTATAATATAAATAATAACATTATGACGAAGAAGTTTTAGCTGAAGACATACAACATTTAAACAGCACGTCGACTTAAAAAAATAAGAATATTCTAATTAGAAATCGTTGAAATAATATGATTCGGACCGATGAAACCGCTTCTAGTGCATAGGGGGTTAAGTGGTCAGTCGATCAGGCTTCAAGAGAGAAATGACTGGATGTCATTTGGGTGGGATGTGGGAAGCGGCGTGTCAGTGTAATGAAGAATTCACAGTGTCCAGTTCATCAATGTTTCAGTCTAAGCAGCAAATTACACAGTACAACCAGTGTGTCTCTTTTCCCCTGTTCGCTGGCATTAGGGCTATTCCGTCGTGCAAAGTCAAAATGCAGTAACTGCTTACTTTTCAAGTAAGCAGTTACTGCATTTTGACTTTGTATAGATGCGTTGTGGCCCGGGGCCAGCTAGGGCTATCCATTACCCGCCGACTGACTGATCGAGGGGTAGAGACACGTCACAGCATGTTAAACTTGACACGCTGTGGGGAGCTCAGACCATTAACCTCGCGAATTATTGTGCGCAAAAATGACCAATTCCGCTAGAAAACGATCAAATTATTGTTAAATATTTACACGTTTATCTCCGTGTTTAAATGGGATTGATTTTGATGATTTTCATCATCATCATCATCATCATCATTTATTTGAGAGTTTGGAAGCGACGTACCAATGCCTATTCCCGGTGTTACCTCGGACATGTCTGTTAGACAGAAAGTGGCATCATTACACTTTAAATTAGGAAAATATATATTAGACTGCTGACAAAAATATATGCTTATATGTCTCAGTTCTGTATATTATTACATAAATCATGTGTAATTGTTTAAGCTCTCTATCTGATCTGTTTTATCGCTATAAACATATGATAAAGTCATAAATGTAAAATTACATTTTATATATGTAATTTTTATGCCCGGTATTTTAAGACAAAAAAGTGATGTATTTTTAGGGATATATATAGCTTTAGATATCAATAACTGTACGATAAATTATTATTATTATTATCAATTGAAATGGGTTTAAAGCCATTGTGAAAATTAGGCCCTATTATAAACTGCCTCTAGTCGGACAACGCATTAGTTTAAAGCAATCTTTGCATCCCACCAGGAATATTAATGATCAACAGGCCCTAATACTGCTCAAATCTCCAAAGTAGTCTTCGAAATTAACACGTTGCCGTTCAAAGTTTATTGTCATAAACAAAATGTGATGTAATTTTAACCTACTTGTACAAGAACATGACGCCCTTTATTTTATAAGATCGTGGTTGAGTGTGTAATAACAAAAATACAATGGACTGTGAAAGTACAAACAATAATGTGATGGTAGGCCTACATGTCAATTAATTAAAATTAGGTTCAAGCGAGGTTCGAACTCGCGACCTTCTGCGTGTGAGGCAGACGTGATAGCCACTACACCATTGAACCATCTGATTGCTCGCAAGCGCACGATAGATAACTAGATGGTGGAGGCGTAAAGATTACTCTTCTGGTGTGGGCCCTACATGTATACAGTTACTTGCACAAAGTATTTTGAGTATAGCGTAGCTGTATACGGTAAATGTATATTGCTAGGCCCGGCCGTAGGCCGGTAGCCTATTAAGTTTATTTTGCCTGAGTTGTGGCCTATTTAGAGGAGAGAGGGGTGCTATGTGTGGGAAACAGTTGACATTTCTGTAAACCAGTCCTTATGAATAATCAATATAACGTTTGAGTTCCCCAGGTTAAGTACCTTCGTCTTTAAAAAGTGTTCAGAAAAATATACATTCACGATTAAATATAGTGATTAGAGCTTAAAGGGTTTTGATTGGAATAATGTTGGCCCAGCATCGTAGACAGTGGTGTTTCTGGCGCCGGGATAGGAAGCGTCACCCGCATAGGTCAGAAACACGGTACAATCAACCAATGCTGTTTCAAAGGCGGGCCAGCATCGAAGACTGTGGGTCAACATTGAAACAGCATTGGGTGAATGCCACGTGTTTGCGTAAAGTATACAGCAGGCACAGTGATGGATTCGTTTTGGGCCAGCGTCGTAGACGATTGACCGGCATTGAACCAGCAATGGACTGCGACGCTGGCCCAACATTGAACCAGAATTTGGTGGGTAGGCCTACATCCTCTGTACGAGGTACATCGTAGGCAAGTATTGAATGAATATTGGCCAGCACCGGCGATGGTGGTGAAAAAAATACACGTTGAAGATATATTTTAACTTGTCTTCTTTCCTTAATTATATCAGAAATTTTACTAATGAACAATCTCTAATTATATTCTGAACATCTCGGATTCTGTCCCATGACGAAAACCAATACACTGTTATGTTTAAAAAATAATTGTCTATAGCACTTGAACAGACTAAGGCCGGGCCTCGGAGCTCGGGAACTCTTGTATTAGAGTTATCTATTGGAATTGTTTAAGTGCTATACTGTGATAATTGATCTAGTCGTAGTTGGCGTTGGTCGGATAAACCTTAATTTTCATGCCGTCCTTGTGTGTTTTGAGCCCTATCAGGCTTATTTGATCTAAAGGCTCAAACCTCCCAAATCGTCTTCCAAATAAACACACTACCATTCAAAGTTTGAAGAGCAATGGCGTTCAAACACACACATTATATTGTCATTGCAGTGATGTGTCCTTTCGTGTGGGTCTATGGGGCGGGGGTGGGGGCTATAGCCTAATCTTCGGTCATAAAAAACCCTATGTGATCTAATTTGTATCCTACTTGTGCAGACAACATACATTTAAGAAGATTGAGTTCACATGCTATTAAAGTTGATCAATTCTCTGGCTAACATCCTTTTCTTCGCACAAAACACATGGTACTTTTTTCAGCTCTTGACATTAACTACAATTTGTTACAAACTGAACACAAATACATATAGCTGTCCGCTGAAAACAGTGTTGTGTTGAGTACATAGCTACTTGCACCTCATGTTAAGTTCTGAAAAATGTTTAATGTTATCAGAATTCAAATCACCGTTGAATAAAATAATGGTTAACATACTGAAAACCATGGTATGTCACCTTGTCGTTGTATAATATACAGAACTGGTTCTAACTGACTGAACACCATGATATCTAACCTTGTCGTTCTCTCTATTTTTAATTGACAACGCTCAAATAACACGGCTTTTTGTGAAAAGAAATGGATGGTAACTTGAGAAAGAGACAATCGATGTTAGCATGCAGAGTTAGAGCTATAATTAGAGATAATAATGAAATATTTAAAATAGACATTGAAAGTACAGACAACAATATGAACGAATAATTATATAGTCGATGTAGAAAAACATTGCAAATTAAATAAAAGTAGGTTCAAGCGAGGTTCGAACTCGCGACCTTCTGCGTGTGAGGCAGACGTGATAGCCACTACACCATTGAACCGTCTGGATATCGATGACAGTACGACAGCTGCGCATTGTACATCAGTTTTTTCTCCATTCTGAACCGATAATGTGATTGTCACAACTTACAGGTGTATGCATCAATATGCAGGTGACATAAATTATCGAATAATTTCCCCAGAGATCTTACTTATTCGCATGTTTTAATAGAAAGAATTGTGTATGATTCAGAAGAACAGACATAGGAAAGAGCAATCCTAGAAAACATAGGAGACGAAATGATCACAACTTAAACATGCCAACCGTAATATAATCACAGAAGGTTGTTAATAAAATTACCTTTGAAATATCACATCCATAAGTCATATATTTTCAATCCCCAAAAAATATTTATACGAGGCTGTCCTAATTGCAGAAATATATAAATACACTTGTAGGCTATATTATGATGCTATTTTACATGTTTTAAGAGGTTTATATCTGCAAGTGTAATCATATACAGGAATATGGCTGTCTTAATCTAAAAAAAATCTAAATATTTTCTCTCTCTCTCTCTCTCTCTCTCTCTCTCTCTCTCTCTCTCTCTCTCTCTCTCTCTCTCTCTCTCTCTCTCTCTCTCTCTCTCTCTCTCTCTCTCTCTCTCTCTCTCTCTCTCTCTCTCTCTCTCTCTAAAAGTGAATTATGGTATCAGATGAACTAGCGAGAGATAATGTTTGAGACATTAGCGTAATTACCCTAATAACCCTAGCACACAATGCATACGAGGCCGGTTAACCCTCCAAACGCAGACGTAAGTAATTACAATTTTCACCCGCTTGAATTTGTGTCTCGCTACCGCGACCCGCAAATTCAAGTGGATAAAAATTACTTATATTTGTCAACATTGAGACCTCAACGTTTCCATTATTGGTAACTAACCAGATATTACACCTTCGAAACCTGTCATTTGAGGTGCTTATTAACCCTTTAAGCCCTCACGATGCATTAAAGCATCATTTTACATCCCTGTTAACATACCTAATTTTCCTACAACTAAAGGTTTTAGAACGAAAATTTCCATGAAACTGGTCTACTAATACATGGTAATTTTCTTTAATTCTTAAACCACATCAAGTCATCTTCATCCACTACAAGTCGAGAATTGCGGCAGCAATTCGCAGCTTGTAGTGGATGAAGACGACTATGGTAAATTCAGGTTTGAAAGGGTTAAAATGATTGAAGGTGATTCTAATCTTGATCGGTGGTCAAAGGGTTAAACAAACATTGATTGTGAGTTTTGTGTTCACCATGAGAATCATTATGTTAATATAAGGGAGGGGGGCGTATTGCAAAGCAAAAAGTAAAAAAAACCTGCACCTGCACAAAACGTGACATTGATCAGCGAAATTTGAAAATGGTTGACCTCCATTTTGTCAAATCTGAATAATTTCCACTCACTTGAAGTTGTGGATTGCGTCAGCGAGACACAACTTCAAGTGGGTGAAAATTACACCTAAATAACTTGACAGTTAAAGGGTTAACCCCTTTATTTATGTGATATATTGATCGTAGATTTAATCACACGCTTGTTAAAATCGACGGTCACAATGATTTCAGCCTAATAATAATCATCTTAATAAATATGTACCATTGTTTCGATGCTGATCCAAAGGATTAATCGGTGTACTGACATTGAAACAACGTTAAGGGTGAACCCACCTTGTTTGTCAGAATGATATTCGCCATACATAGGCCTAAAGATAAATTATTCTGTATTTATTTAGGACTAGAAGGAGATGTTCCCATCGCAGATTATAGATCATTATGTAGGTAATGGTCAATTCTCGTTGTGATATAGTATCTTACTTTGAATATATCAAGTGGAGGCCTATATTATTATCCCATTATATATGGTACTCTATTTAATACGTTTAAATGAGACTATATTGTGAGAGCTGATGGATATGCCTTCGAGCTTCATGCATGGCCTCTGAAATACAGGTGTTTTAACCCTTACAGCGCGGGGATCGACTTTAGACGTCAGAATCTGACGTCTGTAGACGTCAAATTCTGATGTCTAAAGGCCGATCCCCGCACTGTAAGAGTAAAGCTATTTCTAATGGTCTTAGACCCATAACATACATATTCAAATGAATCAGAAAGAGCTAACTAAGACATTTATGATGTTTTTAAATTTAGTAAATGCTTTGGTCTCCATGGTTTATACGAAAGTATTTCAGCGCTTTCAGGGTTAAATCGATACGCTGACGATGAAATGTGTATATTGTCAATTTAGACTACAGTCTGCAGCTCCGAACCCTCCAGAATACACCAACATCAGATCTGACAGGTGTTTTTTTACTTTAAAAGTGCGGTATATTATTTTTACTTGATCATATCATTAACAAAACTATTCCATGGCCTTATTAAGGAAGCACAGTACTTTATAAAATATGTTAGATAAGTTGGATATCGGAATAAAAGTGTCAATTTAGTTTGGCTATTTGTTTATTGTGCAGAAAATCAGTGTATTAATTTGCATTCCTCTCATGTCTCACCAATAGCAACAGTACCACCAGAAAAAATCAATTTAAAAAACAAGATTGTCATGAGTATCAAATATGTTTGCTATAATCGCAAGATGTGGTAATTATTTTTTTATTTTGTTTTCTTTAATTGCTTCAGAACATATTCGACATTACTAATAATGTAAGAATAAATTTTATATAAGATTCGCTCGTAGTTAAGTATTACTATGCGCTAGATAAATCTTATAGCCATTACAACATTCACATATATAATTATTCAAAGTAAAGAAAATACTCAGAACAAATAACATAGCTAGCATTCAATTTAATTCTACTTAGCTATTCATGCTATTGGATCATGATGATAATTTTACAATTTGCTTCGGACAAGTACGTTTGTAATGTACATTAACGTTACCGCCACATTATTTTCAAATGGGAAGTATAGTAATTGAATGGAAAACGCAATTATTATACTCTGTATAAGTATTACAGTACTTTGCTACATTTCAGGTTAGTTTTCTAAAGAATACGTCTACCTGAGTGAGGTGATTATAATGATGAAGTGTTATGTGCTCAGATAACCTCTCTCACCGTACACATGACAGGCTATAGTACAAGCACGGGTACTTGGCGTCAAATTAAAAAAAAGGCCCTCATAAAGATAAAGGAGAAAAAATGTACTATATTTGTAACGTACGGATACTTTCTGACTATTCTGTGAAACGCTGTGACGTCACCGGAAACCGTTTTAAATGGAAAATCAGTGAAAACAAAGTTATATAAGACCCCCTCCCCCATATTTCATTGCATTAGCTAGCTCGGTGACAACAATGGAGGTCAAGACTATTGAGTTTCACAGAATACTTATGTATGTTTGGTTTTGTACACCATGCTTGATGATCGATGTAATCATTCACATTATTCCTAAAACTATAGCTTACATATCGTCGCCTCGGAGCTAAAGGATCCTATCTGACACTCGTCAGAGTGGCAGATAGGATCCTTTAGCTCCGAGGCGACGAATAATTATCCAACGAATCTATACCATTTCATACAGTGAAATGTTACATCCTTTTGAATTTACACGCAGAGTAGGTACATCTGCAGATGCACAATATGTATATAGGGCCTATAATGAGAGCTTGGTCTGTAACCTGACCATATGTAAAACATGTACTGTTCAGACATGGTTCTCACGACTTCTAACATATAATGAAGGTGATGTTATGCTAATCATGTGAATATAGTTTCCATGACGCTCTAACGGTAACTTTCCCTGACCTACTTCACTTTGTTCACGCAGAAACAGTCAGCGGTCTTAGTCTACATACGTAACCTCTCCATTTTTTATTATTTCCACAAACACGCTGCACATATATGGCTCATCTTGTCGAGACCAGTCTGGATTCACGAAGAGCGAAGCTCCAGTGCAGCAAATCACTTGACTGTGGGAAGATGATTGGCCTACGTCTTATCAGAAATGAATAATCCTGGCATTATGATAATATTGTGAACATTGTGAACATTTATGAAGGCCATTATCAGTACGATAATGTGGATAGAGTACATATGCACCCATGATTAAAAACAGTAATCTAATTATTTTAGTTTACCATGTTTACTAGAATATTGGATATAAACCTACAATATGAATTGAATATAATTACAGCACATTGTATGGAAGTCACATAGCTATAAACGTATAAGTGAACTGGTTTCAATGCCCCTGTCCTGTTTCCCTGATACTAACGTTACTATAGGCAGAATGTAAAGTGTTCTTTATTTATGTGAGAAAGGACTTGTATGTAGGTTCTCAGTTACACTGAGGCGCCGATAACGTCGTCTGTACTTCACTCTGGAATAAAATTTATATCAAATCAACCCTAGCATCACACGGTCTGGTCTAAACATTTGAATGATCTCATGGATGTCAGGACCCGTATTCTCGTACAAGTTACGATATATCATAGACTTCGGATCGGTCGAGATTGTCATCTTGATCAATCCGAAGTCTACGATATATCGGAACTTTACGAGAATACGTACTGTCGGGAGTATTTCATGTATACATCAAATAATGAGCCGCCCCGGTTTTGTGCGGCGTGTTGTTGATTATATTTTCTCAATTTTACAGCTCCAGCACTGAGATCGTTAACCCTTGTGTTGTTAGGCCCTTATATATAACGGTTTCAAATGAATGAGATACACTAACTGACAATATTGAGCTCTACATTCTTAGCTGTGAAAAAGGTCGAGACTTAAAATACATCCGACCATAATGAGGATCCCTCAAAACATGTTTCAGTGTCATTGACTTTGACTCAACGTCGCAACAACGTCGTGTGCCCAGTGGGGTGGGGACATATGCGCATATTACAAATAATCCTAACTTCATATCCCCAATTTCCCTCATTCCCATATAAAAAGTTAGGATCGATCATAAATTTTCTAATGGAAATGAGAGAAAATTGAGCTAGGATCAAAGTTAGGATTCTTTGTGATATGCGCCCCTATTAGATGTGTTTGTCTGTGAATTAACCCGTAGAGCGCTAAGCAAGACAATTGTAGTTTTAATTTGTTTAATTTGGCGATTAAATCATTCTTATTGGGAATGAAATAAGTGTTTAAACATAGAAATTTACCTATTTTGGGTCTCAAATTAAACAAATATCAGTAATTTGCACCCACTTGAAGTTGTGGGTCGCGGTACTTCAAATGGGTGAAAATTTAAGTTATTTATTTTAGCGCTTCAAGGGTTAACATTGTAATCAGTTACCATTAATGTACTGCCTGATGTGGACTCTACTTTCCATAGTTCTATATCTCCAGCACTTAGATCGTTGTCATTTGTCACTGCTCGAAGGTGACTAATGACATTAAACTGCGAGGCGTTAGATGGAATTAACCATGTTAACCTGTAACATTCACTCTCTCATAGCTACACAATGGAACTGTCATGTAGTGTCAGCAGTCAGGTGGAAAATCACTCATTAATTACTACTATAATTATGAAGCGCAATGCATGGAGACGAGGAGCACATGAGAAGTATAAGACAAAGATATAGAAATACCTTCTATATACTTGATGAGACTGGGGATAATTATCTGGCTACGGTACGAGGATAGGTCACACATTTTGTTATTTCCATGTTTGACATTATTATATAATATGTACATAGTTAAATATTTTTTTTTTTATAAGTAGGCCTGTTATTTTATGTATTTGTGTTCTACGTTTACTATAATTGTATCTTTTATGTACTACAATATATGGGAACATAAATTGAATCGAATTGTAAATTATTATTATGATAGTGAAAATGAAAATAGATTGGCATATCAAAAATTGCAACGACGGAAAATTTCATTGTTGTAAATATTTCATTACCTGATTATGTAAATATTAATATGACTTTAAATTCCTTAATATAATAAAATAAAGGTAAGTCATTTTTTACGTTGCTATAACGCTGAGACAGCGTTAGCTCCTTGCTGAGAAAGTTTTGTCATTATATCAATTCTTAAAAGTGAAAGCTACACTACGACTGCATGGTCAAAACCCTATGACACTATAATATGATCTAGTCGACTTAATTTACTTTGCAAATAGTAGCGACGTTTGCAAACACACAAAATCAGCGTGCATAAGGTCAGACATAAGCCTTGCTTTTATAGGATGATTTGATGTGACTCGTGGACAACATTATGTCTAAATTACTATTTTTAGATTCCGTGCATTCAGTATCGGTATTTAGCTCCACAGACAGACTCTCACCAGTCTGATAATATTTGAATTTTGTTTGTTAGCCTTGGGGTGTGAGGATGGGGATGACAGGATGGGCGTGTGTCAGGTACGTGGAGGTGTAACTGTTACCTCTAGTGACGTCATCATCCGCACTGTCACAGCGCCCCCTACAGGCAACCCTGCAAGGCTAAGGGATACAATAATGTGACTTATGGTTCCCAATTATTTACTCTCTGGTTTGGGGTAAGAAAATGTGTCAAACCTTTACAATTATTTTCAAATGAACTATGCATCATAATATTAGAACAGAGTTTCCTCCATATTCACTCCATCGCAAACAATACACCATGTACTAAAAAAAATATTGTATAAGGTCAATCACTTTACCACTAACAATTACAACACATTTTACTGAGAAAGTGATAAATAATTCTTTCGAAATCTTGTCAATTGAATTGTCGAGATTAAATTTATAAAAAAGCATTCGAATTACACACGTCAATGTCATTGTTTTCTGTTCATACACATTTAATAATGTACCGTACATATCTATATACGGTCTTCTTGTAGAACCAGATAAGATAAATAATTTATACATATTTTAGAAAAACTGAGATGATCAGGATTGATCTGACATTGTCCGTCAAATTCTGTGTATTATTAAGTCTGTGATGACTTACAGTCAGGCTTACTGACTTATCATTGTCATCTTGTCAACGACTTAGCCTGCTCGCCTATATTTACTATGACATAAACCAAATTTGCCCTTGGACTCTATTTAAGTAATGCTATTAAAGCATTACTATAATCCCCCATGCTATCATCTGAACACATCATGTAGGGATATATAATGTACAATGTACTAAAAAACTAACACCATATCGAAATCTATGTTCGCTACTGAAAAAATGTCAAATTAGTGGTGTGACCTATAGTATTGCCCATATTTCTCTAAAATTTGTGGCAGGTCTGAAAAGGTGACGCGTGTAATTGTAGTAGTTACACCAGCTTACAGGACCTGACGGATATACCGTCCGCTAAACGACGGCTCAACGCTGGCCCAACGTCTCCGACGTTGGGCCAGCGTTGAACCGTCGTTGTCGTTGACTTGACTGAGGTAATTCTCATCTCTGGAGCGACAGGTGACGCAGGGATAAGAGAGGGATTGTTGACGATGGCCTGAGGCAGTGCCAATTAGCCTCAGCTATACCTCCACCACACGCCGGCCACCCTTCACCCCCTAGAGGGCCCACTGAACCACTCACACCTTCACCTCAACAGTACACTTATTCAAACGTCGATGTTTCATTGTCATTGACGTTGATTGAACGTTGATGCAGCGCGAGAGATTACATTCCTTCACAATATCACAAAATCACCATGGCTCTTATAGTCATTAGGAAAAATGATAGATCATGTGTCGACTTGAAACGACTCTTTTATGATTTATTTGTGTTGTGAGACAATCTAAGTAAGTCTTAAGTTCGGTCATCTCAAATCTTTTGATTTTAGATGAATTAGAAATGTTATATAATAAATGTACATATCTGCATGAAGATGTTGGACTCCTACGAGAGAGCTAATTAATCATAAAGTCCACTGCTTTCCTCGTTGCCAAATTATGTATCTTAATAAAGGTATGTCAAGGTATGTCTAGTTGACAAAGATACAGGGTGGCCCTGGGGCACACCTGAGTGGATAACAAAGGGAAGATGTAGAGCCAAATAAGGTCATTACAACTTATTACAGGACCTGGAAGTCAATTACCCTCCTGTATGGGTAAATGAAAGGAAATGATAGTCAACGACTAAGACTGATTTGCCATTGTAATTATTATTTCAATAATCTATTGTCTGACTGACGATAAATCAGACAATGTCATGGTATACAACATTTGATATAATGTCATTTATATGGAAGGGTACTTTATATGGAAGCATACTTTGAAACCCAATAAATTAGGATAGTGGAGAAACAAAGTATAATGATTACAAAAGTGGCCAATTGCACATATTGTTAATTTCCAGCAAATTAGAAAATAAACATTATATATCCCCAATAATTATTGTCATTGATGTTTATCTATCGTATCATTCGTATCATTATTATTTATAAATTTAACTTTGAACTTGTATATTTTAGAATGAACATGTGGTATCCAGTGAATTATTTTGTGTGCAGCATGCAGACAATGCTTGTTTTCATTTGACAATGTCTTAAAGCTAATAAAAGAGAATAAAAATATTCCATTTTATATAGCATTGCTAAATACACATAGCCTTTATAGTTTCGAACATATGATGTTGTTATTGTAATATATTTTAGTCATCATACCTCGGCATACCTCAGCGGACAGTCAAATTAAATGTCAATAGCACATTGCAAATCCATCTCTTTCAAATAGATAATGCAGAACACATACATAGTCAGAATAGAACACCCTCTATGACATTGTCAGTATGATTGATTATTTAACTTATAATGTATCATTCCACACAAAGATATTACGGACTTGCTTTGTGAAGAAGTATATACATTTACCAACTGAGAGGGACACCTGGTGAGCAGTTCTCACATTTCCACCAAGGTGACGTTTAACCCTTTACATGTTAGTGGCGCTTATATGCGTGATCAAAGATTTCAAAAATAATAATATAATACATATGCCACCGCCCATTAAATGTAGGACGTTTTGAGCCTCAACTTCATATATGACGCCTTTATATATTTTTTTAATTTAGCTATATTTAAAATTATTTTCAGGTGGGAATTGCGGTAGCAATTCTCACCTAAAAATAATTTAAAATATGACGAAATTATCGGGTAGGTAGAAGGTTCAAATATAATTATTATTATGCTGACCTCCACAAGTGCTAATTAGCCAGAGAGTTATTGTTCTCTTATAAATTTACTTTCCTTTCAGACATAAATAATCTATCTGGATCACAGGCGAAAACGCGCAGCGACCTTGGTTTTCACTGAAATTTTGTGTTTGGCAATTTCAAGTTATTATACTATAGTATGGTAATAGTGATCAAAATCATGTTTTACAAATACGTTTTTTATTTTGCGCAGAAAAATGTTAAATAGTATCTCCGCATACACCATGCGGTAATTCCGTAAACAGTTACTTTTTGTATGCATATAAATATTGTAAAGAAAAACGATCAAGGCATAGTGTGTTCTGGTATAAATGGAAGTACCTTATTGTCCAAACGTTTTACGACCAGTAATGATCACTAAAGACTGAAATGTAGGCCAAAAATAATCTACAAAATATTATTTTATGCTATTATGTCACGAGCGTATAATAATATGCCTATTGTTTTTATATATTAATACATGAGAACGGGAATTGAAAACAATTATTTCTATACTACATATTATATTGTCAATATATATCGCCCCGCAAACATACGGTTTATAGCTTCTTATTGTCTCTCAGCTGAAGGTTTAAAACATCTTAACCACACACTCACTAGATAAAAATGGTAAATTAATACATAAATTACCATGAGCACTAATACAGGTACATGTATTTAATCCTGCTGAGGCTTACCAAGGAGTTTATAAGCGCCTCCGGTTGACTGAGCAGTACACATACAGAGACATCAGCTCATGATTGCCACCATCTCAGATAACTACAAATTGCCGTCACCCGCACCAGTCAACCCAAACTAACAATCTAATCACACTGTGATCACGATAAGCAGAAGGTATTACCTATAATTTCACATTACAAATAAAGCCTACGTTTCGTATTCTCCACGGATTGATTAGCAGAAAATTGATTTAGGATATTCATTATTATTTGTGAGTCACTGCAATAACAGTTGCTGAGAATGTAAAAAGTAATGCGTTTTCTTCTTCATATCATAAATGTTTGAGCCCGCTATTCTGTACACACCAATGATCGGCGGTACAGCAAATGTTAGGTGACTTTACGGAAGTGCTCATCTGTTGAGATTTTGAGATAAGAAATAGACTTACCTGCCAAGTAAATCAGCGTGAGTAGTCCTGCCGCTCAATTGAGTCTTTTGTGTGGGAGGACAGCCTATCAGTCTATCTGTGAAAAGGCACCTGTAAAGAACACCTCAAGTGTTAGGCCTGTCTAACTCTCCGTGCCTATCTCGTGTGAAAACTGATCCAGATTCCAGCCCTCTCACTGGTCGAGATCGGGATTTCGACCAATGAGAGGGCTGGAATCTGGGTCAGTTTGTTCAGGGTCGCGTCCCGGGATTGATTGCGGCGGGTGTCCGCAGAACTGGAGAAAACATCGCTCCTTGTGGCAAGGTTACATTTTATCTCACGTTTAACTTGGAGCTCGACCCATTGGTGCCTGTGATACTCTTTTCAAATCCGGATTGAGAAATACTGATATTATATACATGTGTACGCCACTTGCTGAGGATACATTGCTGTGATTACAATATTTCAACATAAAAAACAATACGCGAAGAACTTTTTTTGTAAATATAACGTGAATTTCATACAAAATTACCAGCTTGCAAGCACAATCCAGGCTACAATTTTAGTTTAGGCTGGTCTATAACATGATTGATTTTAATCGCAGTATATAATCTTATCATATCCTATTACTTCATAATTTCAACTTTTTAGTTACTTTATTATTATTGATATCGCTGTAAATAAAATATTGTTAAAAATAGCAAAACAAACGAGGATAGTCTGCGGTCTGGGTTACTATTCAAACTACAAGAAAAAATACCCCAAATAAATATTAAAGTTAGGGAAGACATCACAGAGACAACCACGTATACGAGTAGTGTTGCTATATTTCACTTTCTTCCATATTTTAAACAAATTATGCTACTAGCTACAGAGTGCGTATAAGCTTTATGAAATCCATGTAAACGCCTTAGCAACTATAAAGTTAATTGTTTGTTAAATCGTGTGGTTAAATGCGTGCGTTACCGGCACTAGTAAGAACAAACACCACCAGGTGGTGACCTTGTACTGCTGCCAGTCGCCTCCAGGTGCACTCACTGATTTCTACATGTCCTACATTTGTGGCAGAAGATACAACTTTATTATGCTATATTATCAGAATATTACAAACACAATAATTAACCATTCATCCTGTGTAAGTGTGTTTTTCTGGGGCTGGTGTGAGTTAGTCAGATCATATATAAATTTACATTATAAAAAATACTATTTGCTAAGGATCTCAGTGACCTAAAAAAAATCAGGTACACAAGTGCTCACAAATCAAAGAGTGCTGTAAACCTTGTTAACCCTTTAGGCTCTAATAACAACTGTACTCATTTTATTTTTATTATCACTTTAGAGATAGAGTGTTTATGCGTTTTTAAGCCATCTAGCCTCTGGATGAACACATCATAACAATTTTAATTCACTTGGAGTTGTTGATCGCGTGAGTTAAAAAATGGTCAAGTGAGTTAAAAATAATGTTATTGAAAACTTGGCTATTAAAGAGTAAACCCTACCGTTACCGATACTACTAATCAAGCAGTTACAGCAAGAATAAGACATAATAATACTACATTTCTACAACCTGAACAGGCACTCCGCTTGAAAAAAATTATTTCAATTAATTAATATTAAAATAAACAAATGAACATGATGAATGTAATCAGTATATTAAAGCTCTGTATAAATTATCTTCCCGCGCTCTACTAATTATCGTAGATACCAAAGAGAAGGTTATGTTTGCCGGAGTCTGAGACCGGGATCCCGCCACACAGGGATGGCGCCAGATCCATGTTATGTTTTTTGTACACGCACACCTTATTGCGTGGGATTCTTTAGCTCAAATGTTCTGAAAATACAACAGCTACTATATATGTATCCAGCTGGCCCGTGTGTCTATAGGTCCAGGTCAGGGTGTGAATGGAGATGAAATAACGGCGGAAAATGCCGCTTATTTCAGTAACGGACTTAAAATACACTTTATATTAAATGGAATATTTAAAATTGCAGCTGATAATGTTGGTTATAATTTACGTCTGAAAATAGTTATATTTAAATCTGCTCATTATAATGAAACATGTATTACACAATCTTAAGCTCAAACTAGTCCCGATAAGCAGCTAGTATATACATCATTCGTTATTCATTCAAATGTTTTGTTTTTTTAACGATATAAGTTTTTGCTGATATAATCGTAATCATATGCTTTTTGGCAATAACAAAATTAACTGTTTTGTCACACAATTATGCCTTCACGTAAACATAAATTGATATAGGCATAGACTTACACCTGAATGCTATAGTGGAATAAAATAGACTTATAACTTTAGCCAGCGCTGCATAGATGTATGACCAATCTCTGTGAACATAGCCCGACGTTCATTGTACATTATCACACAGTCAGCTTTATCCTGGGATGTGACTGTGAGGACTTTCGGAGGATTGACCAGTTCCAAATCTTATTTGCTGTAAATATTCCCCGATCTGCACAACGACTCCACAGCATGGTGCGATTCACATGACTTTTCAGAAAATAAGAAACGTCGACCTTATGCTGGATTAATGTTGGGACAGCGTCGCAGACGCTGGCCCAACATTAATCCAGCATAAGGCCAACACCTCATGGTGAATGGGTCGCAAGCCAATATTGGGTCAACGTCTCAAGTTTGCTCGGACATGGTAAATGGTGTATAAAGACTAATGCACGCAATTGGTTTTTACAAACAGGGACTACCTGTATGTTGACCTTATGCGCCGTAAATGGTGTGGAATATTGACAGTTAGCAAATATTTTTATTATCTCTCTTTTGTAGGAAAAAAAACGTTTATACCACATACCACATACCACATACCACATAATGTGATTAAAATACAATGCCCTATTTTTGATGACTAACCCCCTCCAGCTGTCATGAACGGTAAAGGTACGCTGATATATTGTCCGGCATCTCAAGTAAAACAAACATTCCCTTGTCATAATAGTACGTGGAGCTGTCCTGACCACTTGATTAGTATTTGAGGAGAGAAGAGATGGGCGGAATTAATGTCAGTGCTGTAAACACGCGCCATCCTGGATAAGAACCCCGGCAAACACAAGACGTTCGCCTAATGTTGATTTGATGTTGACGGTGGGCCAACATCAAATCAACATTGGGTCAATGTCTTGTATTTGCTGGGACCGTCCACAAGGCTTCACTCACTACGTACTGCTTAATTACCACTTCGTGTGCTAGAGGTGATTTTTAATCATTGTAATTTGTGAATAAATAATTGTGAATAAATAAATTCCCCGAAAAGGAACATTCAAATGTCAATCCTCATCCTGCTGATCACGACTACTATCGTTTTTAATCTGTTTTATTAGTCAACCAAATCACTGTTATTGGGAATTAAATGGCTGTTTAAACATCAAGATTTGTTAATGTTTGGTCTTAAATTAAACACATATGATTAATTTTCAATCACTTGTGGTTGTGGATCGCAGTAGCGAGACACAACCTCAAGTGGTTGAAAATATAAATAAATTTCGTTAGCAGGATAGGCTTTAATATAGTGTATCAGTGGTATTTATTATTACATTATTACAGAGCCGTGACACATCGGAACGTCATGTTATTCATTAAAAATAGCTGGAGGACATTTATTAAATTTTGCAGTGTGAAGAAAAGGGCGTGTCAACAATGACGTGTGTACGAACATGACAGCTGAAAGGCCGGGAGCGACTAAAGTGTACACCGTGAACGAGAGGTCAAGCCTGTGCTGGATTAATGCTGGGCCAACGTCGCAGTCGGTGGTCCAGCATTAAAACAGCATTGGGACAACGTCTGGTGTTTAATGGGATGAATGGTACGTCACACGAGGAGCTTTGCCGATCACTACCCAGCAAACACGACATGTTGACCCAATGCTGGACTAATGCTGGCCCACCGCCGTAGACGGTGGGCAAACATTGGGTCAACGTTTAGTGTTTGCTCGGTATAGGCCTATGCTCAAACATCTCGCTCAATTACATGTCTCGCGTGATGTGTGGAGAAACATAGACTATATATGAAGACTTGGCCGTCACATAATATACTGTAAAACACTATAGTAATGGCGCTCATTAAAGCATGTTTGTTTACCTGGTTCTCATACCTTACCCATAATCAGGGTGATATAATTACGTGTTTACTAAGAGTTAATTTGTTTAATTTGTCGCAATAACTTCAGTATTTACATGTATTACTGATGTATCATGTAATTTCGTGTGTTATATAGTAATTATTACGTTTTGTAAATAACCGCCTATTTAACGCGAAATAATTATGAATAATAAACGCACATGGCACAGTTACTAAGTAAGGTAATTATTACTGGTGCATATCTGACAATCATACATCAGACTAGGTTTGATAAACTGTTTGACATTTCGGCTCGTGATAACGCTAAATATAGGCCTACAAGCGTAATACGCTGTCATAGGACTTGAAGGTTGCAGTCCAGTAGCGCATGCGCTCTGTGTACCGTTAATCTCCTTCAAAATCTTTCAGCTCTAAACACAGAAATCACAATCGCTGGTGTATAGCCCTGCTTGACGAGCGGCTTGTCCGTGTTGTTTATCATACGACTTTATCAATGTTTGTGGTTCGTACGGCTGCTGAGGTGCCGAAGTCAAATCCCTACGTATGAGACGCCGGGCCAACGCTGGCCCAGCGTCTAAAGACGTCGGGCCAGCGTTGACCCGGCGTCACGCGTGTAGTTCCAGGTACTTGGCGGTACTTGATATCCTCCCACGTTACAGAGCTAATCTCTCTCGAACTGAAGAGCGCGAAAAGTCCTGGTTACAAAGTGAATTGCCACACGCCTGTTTTGATAGAACAAACGCACATGGCACTGTAATAAGACTTCCATTCTGCCGTGTAAAGCCAAAATGCAGTAACTGCTTACTTTTCAAGTAAGAAGCTACTGCATTTTGGCTTTAGGAGCAGTATGTAGTCTCATAAGTACACAAAAGCACACGGCACAGTAGTAAGGCTTCCATAGTCTTATAATTGCACAGAGAGTTAGCCAAACAGCGGTGAATTGTTGATTTTTCTGACTCTTGGTGGACATGTTAGTGGAGGCTTTATTAGGACTGCAGATTAGAAACCGTACAATATAGCCCCTTCAGATTTGTTATGTCTTTTTAACAATCGGCAGAAATTTCAATAGAGTCTGTGAAAGTCAGGTTTCTTATGAGACTTGTTTATAGTTAAGATTACACTACAAACTCAAGAAAGGAGATTCAATTTCACCCAAAATCCTTTGAATCTGAAAATACTAGATTTGTATGTCACTTTTTATTCCTATCTTGCCCAAATACACTTCTAGACCCATACACAGAGCGCGCATTTGATGGTTGAACGTGTACAGTCTCTAAGTCAAATTATGAAATTATTATCAATTAATGGACTCTAAAAATAGGAGAGCAAACAACCCCACATGAACACGGGTTTGTGTTTGGCTAATACATATCATATTTGGGTAGAGACCAGAGGCTCAAATGCAACTCGCAACAACATAAGTTTGAAATGAATGGTTTATTCACATTTAACATGTTTAATTGCTTAATCATGTTAATGCTGGGGATTATGGATATATCCCTCGCGATTATACAATTATAATTGTGATAATTCATTTACTGTGTACAGAGCAGCTTGACATCGATTGATTTAACACAACTTAGCACACAACAAAATCTTGCTTATGCCTAATATTGTTTTCTATTGCTACTAAACAATTTGAAAATAGTTTGTCGATTGTTTTCAGCGCACTTCTGCGGATATGGTTTCATTTGAATTGAAGTTCTAGTTTTATTCTATGCATCATGATAAGTCTGTAAAGTAGGATAATTTTACATGATAGGCCCCTAATAATCTATGGATCCAATTTTTTAAATTAAATTTCACAAACATTTAGTAGGATACACCAATATATCAATATTACAATCAAACAATGTAGACCTATGCATGTAACTTAAATAACCTATTATTATTGGATAACAATGGGAACCACAGGTGTGCTATGGCATTCAAATAGTTTCACCATGGATTCCTTGGTTTGACTCAGCGTCAGTGACTCTCCCCAGGAGAGTGACCAGAACAAGTAAATTCCTTGGTATCGAGACAGCTAAAAACCGCCGCGATAGCCGGGAAGACACATTTAAGTTTCGGGCGTGCTGTACAGCCCGACAAGTGACAACACAGTGTCAGCAAGGATTAACTTTGTGTGTACATAGCTTGACCATCAACTGATAATGATCAATTAGTGAGGTATGACCAAACTGAAAAACTGACCAACGTGTCAAAATGCTAGACAAGGATAAAAGTATGAGTGTACGGAAACAAATATATTTGAGGACTGATACGACAATGAGGAGGACTATATACAACAAATATATCATACTCGTCTGTATGGACCCCGGGTAAAGGGGCCTGCATATACATATCAACATCACACATACACTATATTATTCATAGCAACTTTCTTACCAGGCCTATATAATTATAATTATTATCAAAGTGTCACCAAAACATAATATATTGATTAAAAAAAATCAAAACACAAAATCAGTTACAAACACTGCTATTAGAAATAGTTGATTGTTTGTCAAGATTTAATATCAAATCGTTTCGTGTTGTCAATATTTTAACCGTCTTCAGCATTGGCATAGGGTGACATAATATAATATTGTCAAGTGCCTTTTTTTCTAATTTACATGATGAACGGGAAGAAAAAACAATTTTGTTTAGTAATAATGCAAAAATTAAGTCATTCCTACACTTAAATCATGTGTTAGTTTAAAATTCGTGCATGCAAAGTTAGCTGCATGTACAGAGAGGGAAACATAAACAACCTTTCTTGTGTTTTCCATTATCCATACTATTGCAGATGTGGATTTTGAGACTTACAGTACGAAAATTAAACAATAACTTCCATCACGCATTCAGCACAAAGATGAAATGACGTATATAAAAGGCACAAGAAACACCTGATCAAGACATCAAAGCACATTTCTCTTCTCTACGTTCTTTGATTAGAGTATCGAGAATATGGCACAATTTGCTTGTTTAAATTTTAACCCTCCATTACCATATTTGTATTGGGATGCGGATGAGGAACACGCAGTTGATTGACATTAGAGCATGCATTCATCTCAGTAATTGAGAAATGCTACCCCTATGCTCTTTTGATGTTGGGCCAACGTCACAGACGTTGGTGCAACATAGTATAACCGCCTCACACCTTCTAAGATGTGGACAACATCTCACATTTGTTCGGAGGACTCCACGTTAGGATATGGGTGTGCATTAGGTGGTGTCAAAAGTGTAGATCACGGCGCGGGCATCCTGCCTTCCACCTGTCTGTTATATCCGCTGATCCTGACACCTCGCCTGTCTGCCAGCAATCCATCATCCACTGATCCATAGGCTGTCAACACCACATGTAGACTCACTCATTCCTGATACCAACACCTTCATAGTCCTAGAACTCAAAGATCTTCTTGTACACAGTAACCTGCAGATTATGAAATTATATAGCCTATTAATCGCAAATGGCAAAATGTATCTTAGTCATAATCATATATTATTGATGGTATAACCTATAAGTAACAAGAGCTTGTCGGCACAATATCTACCAACTACAATTATATAATGTCACAAGTTATATATATTTAGAAGTTAATTTATTTCAATTTTCAACCACTTGAACATTTTCAAAACTTGATGTTTAGACACATATTCAATTCCAAATAACAGTGATTTGTTCGACTAATATAACAGACTAAAACGACAATAGTCGTGATCAGCAGGACAAGGGTTACCACACAGTCATTTGTATCTCTCTATGAACCGAGCCTCCTGTGATGATTACATGCGGCTGTCATCATGATATAATAGATTATGTTTGTTTTCGGGTCCATGTAGCGTCGGTCGACTGAAACTGTAGAAGATAACTCTATTTACTTTCTGCGTTTCAAAGGAATATGTGAGGATGCCAGAGTAATTATACCATGACTTGCCATAACATTTCAAACAATTTCTTTTTACTATACACAGAGCATCAAAGACATTGGAATTTTAAAATATCACTTTCTCTTCTATTTGAAATTCTTTGTATCTAAACATCGATAGCATGACCGGGGTTTTCATACACATATACCTATATATGTTATTAGTGTAATGTTAGTTACTCCTTGAGCTCGGGATTGTTTTCCTTCCAGTCTAATATTGCATATATGGTACTATTCTGTTGTCGTGATAAAAATAGTGTGATCCAAATACGTAAATTGGAATCTTTCAGGCACCCATATCCATGTATGTACTATGTTTTATGTGCGATTGTATTGTTTTGACAAATATTGCATTCAAACTTTTATGGGATTATAAAGGAACCTATATTTTATATCCTATATTTCTATGTTGATATGGTGGCGTCTTACAAATATTGTGCACTACTAAAGTACTTTTTTTTCTATGACATCTTTTCACAACTTATCTTTCGTTTTTAAAAAAACTTGTGTTTACATTATGTATATCACATTTTTTGGAAATGTATTGTATTATTGCATGTATAACAGGGCACATATTAAAAAAAAAGCTTTTTTGCTAATATGTATACACCCTGTATAAATATATTTTAATAAATTATAAATAAAAATAAAATAAACAATATGGGCCCAATATGCGAAGATTTACTCATGACACAAGCTTGACATAGCTTATACATAATTATGTTACAGTCAGGCATAGGACTATATATGTAAACAGGAGCTTATACACTATACACAAGTCAATTTAATAGGCAGAACAGCTGCATGTGGAAAAGTGTTATGCTGCAGCTCTGCAGTTTTAATAGTATATTATCAAACAGAAGGCGGCGATCTCTTGGCGTATTATATGACGAACTCGAAAAAATGAACATAATGAATAGGCCTACTTCTGTAGGGACCTACTTAGTACAAACCAAACTCTCAAAGTAAAGCAGAGTTGAAAAGTTAAAAATTTGCTGAAGCTCGATATCAAAGGCACTGAATGTCCCGAAATTCACGATGTAATTAAAACTTTTTAGTGAAATAACGTTTTTCTCCTCTGTGGACGGCCGAATACAAATGTGTTATTAATATAACCCTAACGATTTCAGTCTAGCAGGGGATTGGACAAGGAAATTCATATTTTTGTTGTATTTATTTTTTACTTTGCTTTATATTCTGAGGTATAGCCCTGAACAGTGTGGATGCGTGCCAATTTCAAATTTTACAATAACAATGTTGATATTTGCCAAGGCTACCGGCCCTGACAACATGAATGTTATGGCTCATAGCTGGCCATCGCGACTTCCATCTGAATGACGATCATTTCGGAAGATAACAACAATTATTTTTAAGACAATTTGGAGATCTAGGTTGTCTAAATAAATAAATCTTTGTTTGATAGCAGTCGTACAAAATGGATACTCAGAAAAGAAATAAGAAACATTTTCTCCAGTTTTAAAAAATTATTATATTGTTTTGTTTCCTTTATCCTGCTTATTTAAATATTAAAAGATAGGCCTACGTTGACCAATAATTGTTTTTTAATTGTTTTACCTTCGGTCAAGTCCAACGATTATTGGTCAAATATTATAAAAACTCTGGCATTAGACTAAATTATCAAATATAAATACTTTTATGTACACTTTTCTATTTCGCAAATTCGGCGTAACTCTTACAAAAATTAAATAATTGAAAAAGTAAAATTTTGACGATTATCACGGGTTTTTTTATGAAGATCTTTTTCTTTCTGCTCTTATCTGTAGTAGTAGTAGTATATCATTGCGTTACGTCCATTTTCGGCACAAATGATCTTTTAAGTGACATTTTCCGTTCTTATCTTGATTCTATGGATATTATGTATTTTTAACGTTTTAATGTTATCTACAGATAACAAGAAAATATTAAATCTGAATGCGAATAATTAAACCTTCAAAATTTCACATTGCTGTATGAAAAAATCAACTGCAAAATGTTATGAGGTTCAAGCGAGGTTCGAACTCGCGACCTTCTGCGTGTGAGGCAGACGTGATAGCCACTACACCATTGAACCTGCATGCAAACACCGCGGCTTATAACGCTGTGTTACTCCTACAGCATGTCATGCCTAGTTACTGTATCGAGTATTCCCAACAGCATCGTGTGTTTGTTATGCATGCGAGTTGGGAGCTTGAGTTGGGACTGTATTACTATAAAGCGCCGCAAAAACGCATTAGACGGGTCTAATTGGGACAGGGTAGGCTTAATGTTGGCCGCTGTAGACGGTGTTCCAGAAATAAACAACCTTTGCTTAATGTCCCGTGTTTGTTGGGTATTAAGTAGCTACATGCACGTAAATACCCAACAAAAGTAATAATTAAAATAAGCTACTGAACTCTAATTGTTACAGTAGGCCAAAACTTTACATGTATTTTACATGCATGTAGACTGTGATGTTGGGCAGGCGTCGAAGACAGAGGGCCAGCAATCAGCATTAGTGTGATTAGGGGACCTACCCCTAATTTTTGTGGGTCATGAGAGAAGACCTCGTCACCTGTCCAAATCTGACCATTATTAATTAGGGGTCTATCATTGTAAATTATTGGTCAGAATATAAATTATCAAAATTAATAATGTAATATTTAATAAATAATAGTTATTAAATTTCAATAAATAATAATTGAACACCATTTTTGATAATTTAATTGTGATGAACAAATTAAAAAGGTCTGTGTAATTTAAATAGTTTTTTTTTCGAAATATGGTTGCGCATTAAAGGGACCCTTGGGATGAGACATTTTCAATGTTGTTAATTTTGAAAATTTAATTTATATGAAGCTATATAGCCTACTGATTTTAACTAAAAATACGAAAAAGTCAAAAAACAATTTTAAAGCACCGAAAAAGAGTAAAATAGTTTTATTTCCAGGTCGTATATTGCCATGTAAACAAAACAAGTCAGTAATATTCAGCACTTTACATGACATATTCCAACGTATCAGACGGTAGGGCGACCGAGAGGTAGCGTGCTCGGCCTCAGACCGCCAGGGCTCGAATTTCGAATCCTGTGTCTGGAGGACAGTGACATCTCAATCATCTCACCATCCTCAGGAGGTTCTCCTGGCCCAGTTTAGCCTATATGTGCACAAAGGTGGCCTAAAGCCCGATTCATTTCATTTTTTATCAGATGGTAAGATCAAACCAGTCGCCGCTAATTGGTGTCTCATAATCAGGACACGGGAGGACACACCTGCAGCACTGATTGTCTACCCAACGCTGGGCCGATGCCAACAGCATGTGGCCCAATGCTGTGAGAACATTCAAACGTCCTTCGGGTATACAAATAGTTTGTTTGGGTTACTTCTGGATTCATAGAAATGTTGATTAAAAATATTTGTAAAAATATGAGAATTCTGAAAAAAATAAAAACATGATCCGTGGGATACACTACTTCAGTACGGAATTAAAAACGAAAATTGATGTCATCCCAAGGAGCTGCTTATTCACCTGTGGTGAAGCCATCATGCACGTGGGCTTCTATAGGCCTATATACACTGTATATATGCCTATATATACGTGAAGTTTAATTTATAGATCAACCTATATAATAGCCACAATATGCGTTGTTTGAAAAAGCTATGAGAAAAATATCTTACACATGGGTATACTGATCAATTAAAAGCATAAAATCATCTATTGATCAATTAAAAGTATAAAATCATTAATAGGGAGCCTACATAAGGTTTTCTGGGGTTTTCTCGTTGGTCAGTGAAACAAAGCAGTAGCTATTTTTCAAGCAAGCAGTTGCTACTATTTGCGGTTATCTGGCACTATATGACTAAGCCTGTGATCCAGCCGTAGATATGCACTGATATGAAACCAATTAATCGGAGAGTATTTTACATGAAGATCAAAGGCGGCTATCGAGTCATATGTTATATGTTATTGTAGATTATTCAGCGAGATGAACGTCTTGATTATTGCAACCCAATTAACATATATTCACTCCCTACTCCTCTCACGAGATTCGAACCCGTATTCTGAATTTTCAACTTATCTACTGATGCTGAATGGTCATTAGCTAGTTTTACCATTTTTATCATTACTTGCTAGAATGCCGAATTTGTGTTTTTTTTTTAATTTTTTCAGGCATCAAATTCTATATAATTACTGAAATGATGCGTATTTTTTCTAGTTATTGTGAAAATAACTAATTTTAAAATTATTCAATTTGCAATAATATCTAAAGACAGTTACATATCATGGATTATAATGTAATGCACTAAAAAGAACATATTCTTCACCCATATCACCGCACCAACATCTGAAAAATTGTACACACACAAAAATCCATCGAATACTATGTATGTGATTAGCTGATTATCTAAGAAATATAGTGAACATACAATTTACGAAATATGATAATATACGATGCTATACGTACTCTATTTAGGAAAGATCGTAATACATGCGTCGCTCATATAAAAACAAGATAGGGAACAACACACGCACTTAAAATTGTTTACTGTGCCATTATAGGCTTAATTAATCGCTAATTAGCCACTAAATATCAAAGATGATGCGCGATGAACAAGCCACCACGAGCGTTCACTTTCATGTCAATTAAAAGCATAAAATCATCTATTGATCAATTAAAAGTATAAAATCATTATTAGGGAGCCTACATAAGGTTTTCTGGGGTTTTCTCGTTGGTCAGTGAAACAAAGCAGTAGCTATTTTTCAAGCAAGCAGTTGCTACTATTTGCGGTTATATGGCACTATATGACTAAGCCTGTGATCCAGCCGTAGATATGCACTGATATGAAACCAATTAATCGGAGAGTATTTTACATGAAGATCAAAGGCGGCTATCGAGTCATCTAAACATATAGGCCTACCATAAAATCAACCATAATAATCACCTGTTAGCACTCAATCTACTAATGAGCATCTCCAACCAACATAACACCATGATACAGCACTGGCCCAGCTTCAGGAAATGCCGGGGTAATGTTGGGCCAGCGTTGTGCCAACGCAATGTGTTACATGTGACTGAAACACCAACAACAAAGTCGTCTGCCGCAGTTACCATTGGTTACGGAGAAATTCGTAACTGTCACACCTTCATCTAAACCTGCTCATCAATAAATAACACGTGGAATGGAAAGTGGGACATACATACATGTCTCAAAGTGGCACATACACCCCTTCTATTCCAAAGTAACGTCTTATTATCAGCAAAGACTTGGTAACACATGTGCTACTAAATGTTGTTCACATCATGTAACTTATGTATTATATAATAATTAATAAATATGCATTCTCTTAACACCGCGATACAGAGTAACATTATTAGTGAAACCAAGAACTTTATATAAAGTTATAGGTGAAACGCAGCAGTGAAAAGCAGTGACGTCACCGGAAACCTTTTTGAATGGCTACTCGGTGAAATAATGTCATATAAGTCCCCCTCCCCCATACTTTATTGTATTAGATTGCTAGGTGACAATATTGCAGGTCAAGGCTACTGAGTTTCACAGAATTTGCATAATTATATCTTGTAAACTGAGCTGCCACATTTTGAACAAACCTATTATAACTATAATGCTGACAGGCTACTGCAGACTGGTTGATCTTATAGGGCGTATGGCCTATCTGTAGGGCTTACATGTATGTTTAAATAACATTTAAATTTGACAGATTAGCGTGATCAGATCAACCCAGAATGATTTACAGTGACATAGATAGGGTGCAGTCACAATGGACGATGGCCTAGATTGGACATGACACCAAAGATAAGAAAGCCCGCCGTGTACAACGGATAAAACTACGAGATAATGATGTCCATCTTGTTTTGTTGACCACTGCTGTTGATTGTCATCAGACCAGGCAGATGGTCAGTCTGGATCGGGGGGGGGGGGGGGGGGGAGCGTGCTAATTTTCGGGCGTCCAGCGCGGGAGATCTGACAACCGAAGCCACGGAGACGTTGTAGCGGCTTTGTCGCGTCCTGTTCACAACGAGCAGGGGATCATCTTACACGCCGAATTTTGCGCGCTGTGCCCATCATCGGTTAAACGCAGGGCCAACGTCGAAGACGTTGGCTCGGCGTTTAACCAATGATGAGCGGGTGTCTTGTTATATCTGGACACCACCCCCGCCTTTATTTCACAGGTAAGCACTATCTGTGAGGAGAATGGGATCAAAAGGATAGAGTGTGTAGGATGATACCAGGTGCAGGTTTCACAGGCGCGCTGCACACAATCATACCATATGACAGTACTCACACATCAACACGACATTATTTACATTTCATGGATATCTCTCTGATCCTTGGCTCCACTAATCATTTGTTTGTATGTGGATTTAATACAATTCTGCAATTTAAATTGTTTTAATCACGATGAGCATGATAACGTGGCTGATTATAATATGTAAAGTATTAACGTAGCACGTGATTATAAAGTCCAGATATAACAATTTTATTGTAGATTATTCAGCGAGATGAACGTCTTGATTATTGCAACCCAATTAAGATATATTCACTCCCTACTCCTCTCACGAGATTCGAACCCGTATTCTGAATTTTCAACTTATATACTGATGCTGAATGGTCATTAGCTAGTTTTTTTTTTTTAGTTTTCATTTTAGTTTTACCATTTTTATCATTACTTGCTAGAATGCCAAATTTGTGTTTTTTTTAATTCTTTCAGGCATAAAATTCTATATAATTACTGAAATGATGCGTTATTTTTTCTAGTTATTGTGAAAATAACTAATTTTAAAATTATTCAATTTGCAATAATATCTAAAGACAGTTACATATCATGGATTATAATGTAATGCACTAAAATGAACATATTCTTCACCTATATCACCGCACCAACATCTGAAAAAATGTACACACACAAGAATCCATCGAGCACTATGTATCTGATTAGCTGATTATCTAAGAAATATATTGAACATACAATTTACGAAATATGATAATATACGATGCTATACGTACTCTATTTAGGAAAGATCGTAATACATGCGTCGTTCATATAAAAACAAGATAGGGAACAACACACGCACTTAAAATTATTTACTGCGCCATTATAGCCTTAATTATTCGCTAATTAGCCACTAAATATCAAAGATGATGCGCGATGAACAAGCCACCACCAGCGTTCACTGTCATGTACAATGCGTGTACACTCCTCCCACACGCACTTAGAATCTTTATAATCTGACCCAGACATAATACCAAGGGTGTGAAGGTGCTGACCTTAATATCGCACAAAGCCAAGAGGCAGTAACTGCTTACTTGAAAAGTAAGCAGTTACTGCCTTTTGACTTTATAGAGCAGAACAAACCGTTGCATTCCGTCGCGTGCCCTCACGGGGACACAGGAGACATCTGAATGGACACTTGGGAGGAGCGGTACGGGAAAAGATCCTCAGAATATCCCCAAGGAATCTACCGATCTTGAACGAGGTGGTTGATGGATGAAGTGGCGTTGATTGGCCTTGTCTGTCTCCCTTGTATAGGTACTCGGCCTCGACTACACAGCTAATTTAGGCAACAGGGCAGCAACCAAAAGACACCGAACAAATGTTGTACTAATGCTGGGTCAATGTCAACCAGCATTAATACAACATTGGGCTAGCGTCTCGTTCGCCTGCTACATAGGATCGACTTCCACATAAAACACAACCGCAGAAAGCTAGAAACTTTGTTCAGAACTGGCCTAAATTGATCCAACGTCTCTGAATTTGGCCAAATTTAGAGCCAACGCCGGGAGGTGTCGTTTGCTACCATCGAACAACCATAGACTACATCTAATTTATAATAATCTTGTAAAATGTTGACTGCTTTTTGAAGTAAATGACACAAATCTATATTGATTTTTATTCACTATGTAACCTTTTCAGTAACCTTTTCAAAACTGGAGGCTCACTCTTATGTGATATAATATAGTTAGGCTATATAATTATATCTTTATTTTCTGAAAACACAACTAACATAATTATGTTGCATATCGGTAGTACCGGTATTTTTTTTTGCTTTTGGTATATGTGTTTCATCAAGCTAATAAACAAGACGTACAATAAATAAGGTATTTATCTATTTTTCTCTTGTAGTGATGTAGGGCCTACAGGTTTTAGACAGAAGTCTGGAAGTTGCGTATTTTCAGAAATCACCACTTGATTATAGTGACGGTTAAAATAATAATATGTTCAGTTACGAAAATGAAGAAAATGAGCACGAGCTGACGTACACCTTTATGCGGGCGGTTATTCACATACCTGCACAGTTTATTCACTTTCCACCAATCGGCATCATTTTGTGAAGTTCCTCTGAAATAAAATTGATGTATAATTATATTGATTGGAACTATATTAGTTATCCAAGTCAATTTAATTGTGACAAGTTGTGTAGTTCAATTGGTCAAACTTACACCTGTTACACAGCTGATATTAATTTATAATTATCCCAATTAATTATTATTCTAGTAGCAGATAAAGGGTTATCTATTTCAACACTGTTTTCAGGTTGTAGGAAAATTATTTATTTTTTAATAATTTTATAGATATAAGCGCTTAACCCTTTAACCGCCAAATTATTTATTAGGACGCGATCCACAACTTCAAGTGCGTGAAAATTATTCAGATTTGACAAAATTAAGGTTAAATATGTTGATATATATTGCCGATTGATGTCACGTTTGATCTTTTACATATCTATAAGGTGGTACCTAATTAAATATGTTAATGAAAAACCGAATATAATCAGGACCGGCAATGTAAGGCTTAATATTTACAATGTTTACGGGTCTTTATGGTCAATTCAGAACATGGCTGTTTGAAGTAGCGGCATATTCAGTTGAATTAACAGACGCATGAAATATGCCGAGTCATTTGTATTTATTGGGGATAGGACTATTTTCATTTCTCTGAAAAGGGAGAACACTACGATGAAATATTGTTCCAACAGAAGGTTTAATAAAACCCCATGGAAACAAACCATGCACCCTTTTAAAGTTATAATTTTTTTGTACTAACCGTTTTTGTAATGTGGCGTCAGATTTCACATGATAGCGTGACATGTACAGATGTAGTATATATTTATATGATGACCTTAATAATAATTAGTGCATTATTAACAATCACAAATATCCGCCTCAGTAATTAAAGGGTTCACTGTAAACAGTGGCGGCTTGAAGACGGTACATTACAAAATAACTGGTTGTGCTACATTAACCCTTTCAGCACCAACCTACTTATAATCGTTTTAATATTTTACACTAAGAAATAAAAAAAACGGTTTAAGATGAGGGAAACCTGTTTTTTTAGCATACAAACGGCAACGTTTAGGCTTGAACAAAAATATCATGAATTTTACCTACCTGACGCAGCTGTGTGTAGCGGTAGCGAGACACAATTTCGTGTGAGTGAAAATGAAATTGTAAAAAGTTGGCGGTTCAAGGGTTATTAATGGTTGTGCCGGACGCCACACTGACCAGTTGACCACATGTCACTGATGCTGCCCACACACCACAAGTAAAACACACAATGTCTACGTCCGGTCATAGCCTGTAGCTATAGAGTTTCAATTTATAAACTTCAAGCATTCCCAGGGATATTCATCTCAATATCTAATCTATCTTACTACCCAGTAAACACAAATCATTTTGTATAACATTTGAACAATGTTGGATCGAAGTCGAAGACGTTTGGCCGGCGTTGCACAAATGTTATGCAAATGTTTTGTGTTTGTTGGGTAAATATCACTATATCGTTCTAATATTATTATATTATAACGTCTACAACTTTTATATATTAATGTTTTCATTGTACATGCAATATTTGTTAACTTTTTACATAGATTTATAACCATCTTTAGCTATATTTATTAAACTATGTAGTTCTAACAATATCATGTACATTTTTTATTAGGCATACTGTCGCAATGTAACATTTTAGTCTGTATGTACTTTGATTGATTGTAAGATTGATTGTATTGAATTGAATTTAAATAATATTATTATTACAGTGTAAAATATTGTGGCGTTTAGAAGGCGGATACATTCATTTTGTCTTGAACACGTAGCCTGCGGTATTAAGATGATCGACTTTGCACTGATTGGGAGTTCAGAAAATGTTTCGTGAAGGCCTGCTTTTTTTAATCGTGAAAGCCTGCTTAAAGTACATGTAGGTGGGACGTCATGATTCATGAGTAAACTTTACAGACCCATCCGCATGCGCAGCATGGTCAACGTCCACAGGAGTGAGTTCCGCCTAAATGTAAATATTATGCTTCAGCAAAGCAAAACGACAAATTATTATGCTTCAACTAAATGACCTCAACACAGAAATATTTTGTAAACATAAAAAAATGTTTGACGAAACATCACCATAACATTATTATTTCGAAGGGTCTAGAAACTATTTATAAAACATTTTTAAATGTTATGCAAAACACATCATTAGGAGCGTACGTTTTTTTTAAAAAATGTTGTAAAAATATTTTGTACACCCAACAAAAAAAAGTATTCATAACATTTTCATGTGACTTTCTGCAATGTCTTCTATGTCATATCTTACAATGAGTGCGAGTGACGCTTTTCAACACACACAGAATGCTATTTTACAACAGAAATATCATGAATATGGACCGGATTTTATCAAATGTGTAGATTTATGCAAATTTGTAAGAAAGAAGGGGCGGGGGCCCTAGGGTAGTGGTTAGCACCGCTGCCTTTCACGCCAGAGTCCGGGGTTCGGTTCCCGGTCTCGGCGGTTTGAAAGAAACAAAATTGTTTCTTCCCCATCCACGTGTGAAAGTTAGTATTGTGGGGAGCCTCCGTGACCGAGAGGTAGCGTGCTCGGCCTCAGACCGCCAGGGCTCGAATTTCGAATCCTGTGTCTGGAGGACAGTGTCATCTCAATCATCTCACCATCCTCAGGAGGTTCTCCTGGCCCAGTTTAGCCTATATGTGCACAAAGGTGGCCTAAAGCCCGATTCATTTCATTTGTAAGAAAGAAATGCTTGGAAGCTGGCAATGATCAGGCAATTGGCAGCTTCCAGTGTTCGAAATACTATCAACGACAATTCAGTAGACTTGCTGAAATATTTAAATTGACCATCTTGGCTTTGCTTGTAAAAGGGGAAAATAAAATGAATAGGGTTTTAGGCCACCTTTGTGCACATAATTATATAGGCTACGTTGCTTGTAAATTGTCATGTTA
The DNA here is from genome assembly GCA_964017125.1 of Flabesymbios commensalis. Classification (NCBI taxonomy): domain Eukaryota; kingdom Metazoa; phylum Annelida; class Polychaeta; order Terebellida; family Flabelligeridae; genus Flabesymbios; species Flabesymbios commensalis. The sequence continues at coordinate 59,225,517 of OZ024913.1, forward strand.
TGTCTTAAACAATGTGACAATGTGATTTCGGCACATTCGCCAGAGGGTACATCCGCTCCGCCACATCTGTGGGTGATCACAGGTTGGTGATAGAATGTCACACAATCATGTTTCTCTCCTTTCAACGCTTCTCGGGTGACCGGATTAACAGTGGATCAACCCTATCGTATCGAGATGTATTACGAGTTAAAAGCTCTTGCAACAAATGTATACAACAATTATAATACCAAGTTACGGATTCCTGCATTAAGAGCTGAGTGACGTTTGACAAATGAGCATCCGATATAATATAACATGCGTTATACAAATCATTTCCATAGAAATTAAATCTTCTGCACCCTAATGAGAATAGCCATTGTGGCTAGATTAAGAGGTACAATAAATAGACAGATGTCACCAGAATGTAGGATGTAGATCTACATGTTCAACGACAAAGATGAATGGCAAAAGCTATTCGATAAAAACACTTGAACTCCTCTTTGAAATCAGAGTGACAAAATGGCAAGTATTTTTTAGTGTCAGTCCACAATAAAAAGAGAACGTTAGCAATTTCCGTCTCGTTTTATTATCGACAGGTGATAACCTAATGTGCATATTGTATGTTTTTTGTAACTTAGTGGATTATGCATGTCTTCACAAAGTGTGGGAAATATGACTGTTTGCCTCTTTTTGACAAGCTAGGCTTTCTGTACTCCGTCACACCGCTATTTAAGGATCCTATCTGCCACTATTTAAAGTGGCAGATAGGATCCTTCAATAGCGGGGTAACTATTTTACTATGTGGTACATAAAAAATATGTGGCAATAATTATTCTCTGTTTGATTTATGCCATTTTTCTATTCATTATTTTTTAATACAAATAATACAATACATTTGCGAATGCCAAAGCGACCCTACATAATGTATTATTGCAATGATTTGTTTATGTGCGTAGTAAAATAAAGATGGATAATATGAGTTCAAAATTTTTATCACAAACTCCTTGTGCATGGTCAACATGTACACAACGTGTCTATGGTTAGACCTATCATGTCACAGCTCCACGTGTCATATTTAAGTGCTTGACTTCTGATCTCAGCCTACAAAATAGTAACACAACACCCACTGTGTTTAGTGATACAAATGAAGTTAGAAGATAAAGATCCCCACACCATCTGGTTTGCCATAATCATACATAGCGCTAGTGCCAGTGCCCAAGGGTTAATACACTCCACTGAAATGGTAGACATAGTTGTGTGAAGAGAGGCATACAAACTGAGCATTAAAGAGCAAAGTGAGTTTGGCGTGATTTTAATCTGTGCAATTCTGACATTCACAAATTATGCAATTTAAAACGTTTTCTTCAGCAGATTTTGTCTCATCTGTATTGTCTCATCTGTATTATACTACAGTGAGGATAATCTTGTAATGCAACTTATTCATTATTATTATTATAAATTAGGCCATGCCACCTGTACAGCTTCTGTAAATTTAGGGGGTACTGCATGGGGCATCAAAGACATTGTCCTGTCCAAAGCGTTCACTTTTTTATTTCCTTTCACAATGTCATTAAAAAATGATTCCCTTTCCCAGAAATTGTTATCATTTTCTATACCTGCCACGTGTACCTATTTATATGAAGAAAATAATGCTACATTCATAACACTTTTTGAGATATTGTGGAACAAAAGAGACTACAGAGTGGACCATCAGCAGCTACCATTTCATTAACTGGGGGGGGGGGCTCACCGGCTGTAAGTAAAAAAAAATTATGCTGCCTGAAAAAAAGCCCAACCTGTGTATATATCTTACAAAAATAATCTTGCTGAAGCCGGAATATGAACGAACCTGCAATTCTCTGGAAACATTTATTTAAAAACAATATCTGCTAAGAAAAGCCCCCTCCCCCGCCCCACATAATATGAAATCGTCTCTGCTAGTTTGTGTATTTGTGCATCGGCAGGTCTGTAGAAGGCCTGACCTCAACCATCGCGTTCATGTATCACCCTCCCCCCCCCCCCTCCCCGCCTCCAGCGCCGATTTACACGATTTTCTGCACAAGAAGGGACAGTAATCGTTTTTCGGACTTGTCTTGGGGATACATTCACACAAAAAAATGAAATAAATGAGGTTTTAGGACACCTTCGCGCACATATAAGCTAAACTGGGCCAGGAGAACCTCTTGAGGATGGTGAGATATTACAATATTGAATTTTTACGAGTGAGCGGAGAAGAAACATTTTGTTTCTTTAAAACTTGAAGGCCATAGTGGGATTCGAACCCGCGATCACCGACTTTCCAAGCATACAGGCAGCCTTAACCACTGCACCACACATTCAGAGGCCGCGACTTCATCAGGCCATTATTCGCGTGCAGCACCTGGCGAATGAATGCTTAACACGTCAGATTTTCTTTTCGTGTGCTCCCCCTGGTGAATCATTTATTTTCACAAAGCAGATTTCTTTCACACATATGATAACACCTACGGTAGGTCCATTTAGTCTTTTCACGTATATTTAATAATTTAATAATCTATGTTCCGGATTTTAACTCATTAGATCTATTTGTATATTTAAAGCGACAAATTTGACGTTGAGTTGATATGGGCCATTAATTCTTTTTTAACAATACCAGTAAAAACATTTTGAAAAATAGTCTGTTTTGTTTTTGCGAATTTAAGTGTTATTTTATGCCAACAAAATATGACACGCATGAGTGTGTAATTGCGGATCAGGGCCGTATTCTCGTACAAGTTACGATAAATCGTAGGCTACGATTTATCGTAACTTGTTCGAGAATACGGGCCCTGTGTTATTTATTCTCATAGGGATTAGCCATTTGAGTGATGGTTATCGAATAATCATTACACTTATATCACCCAAGTTTTCCATGTCATAATGTATAAACGTGTCCAAATTTGCTATTTATAACAATCCGATTGATACAGGCCTTGGATCCACGACATTCAAATAACTGGAGCATAATTATTGCGACTCGTCACTTTATTCGCCACGGCACACACTAATGTACACGGAGCACTAAGCCTAATGGATGGCAGTGTAACAATAATGATAATTTTAAGTTTGTGTTTAATTCATTTGAATAAACTGTTAAATGTTTAATAAACACTAGAACTTAGGACTACATATAATGTTGGGACACATATATTTATAACACATTTATGTAATTAAAAACTGATGTATTCACAAACTGCATAATATTATTGTTTTAGTATTGACTTCTTGTAATTATTTGGTATATCTTTAAGATTACTTCTTTACATGTATTAGCATAAATTACTGTAATATATTATCCTTGCAACATACATGTAGTATGCAAAAACAATTTTTGCAAGATCCTTCTAATAACAACAAGGCTTTTCAATGAGAAATGTTGAAACTCTTACTTGCTGACAAAAATATGTAACACACAAAAGAAGGTCATTTCGATCACAATCTTGGGTGAGGGAATAAAAAAACACGACAAAATGGAAGATCCGCAATATAGTCCTCTTGCTGAAGGGGGGGGGGGGTCCTGTGTGCATTTTTTGGTCCCCCAAGTTTCTATTACAATTCGTTTGAGGGATCACCCCAAGAGCAACAAAAACTTGGGTAGACATGTTGGATCATGGTAGCAGCTCAGTAATCGTTTTTCGGACTTGTCTTGGGGATACATACACACAAAAAAATGAAATGAATGAGGTTTTAGGCCACCTTCGCGCACATATAAGCTAAACTGGGCCAGTAGAACCTCTTGAGGATGGTGAGATATTACAATATTGAATTTTTACGAGTGAGCGGAGAAGAAACATTTTGTTTCTTTAAAACTTGAAGGCCAGAGTGGGATTCGAACCCGCGATCACCGACTTTCCAAGCATACAGGCAGCCTTAACCATTGCACCACACATTCAGAGGCCGCGACTTCATCAGGCCATTATTCGCGTGCAGCACCTGGCGAATGAATGCTTAACACGTCAGATTTTCTTTTCGTGTGCTCCCCCTGGTGAATCATTTATTTTCACAAAGCAGATTTCTTTCACACATATGATAACACCTACGGTAGGTCCTTTAAGTCTTTTCACGTATATTTAATAATTTATTAATCTATGTTCCGGATTTTAACTCATTAGATCTATTTGTATATTTAAAGCGACAAATTTGATGTTGAATTGATATGGGCCATTAATTCTTTTTTAACAATACCAGTAAAAACATTTTGAAAAATAGTCTGTTTTGTTTTTGCGGATTTAAGTGTTATTTTATGCCAACAAAATATGACAAGCATGAGTGTGTAATTGCGGATCAGGGCCGTATTCTCGTACAAGTTACGATAAATCGTAGGCTACGATTTATCGTAACTTGTTCGAGAATACGGGCCCTGTGTTATTTATTCTCATAGGGATTAGCCATTTGAGTGCTGGTTATCGAATAATCATTACACTTATATCACCCAAGTTTTCCATGTCATAATGTATAAACGTGTCCAAATTTGCTATTTATAACAATCCGATTGATACAGGCCTTGGATCCACGACATTCAAATAACTGGAGCATAATTATTGCGACTCGTCACTTTATTCGCCACGGCACACAATAATGTACACGGAGCACTATGCCGAATGGATGGCAGTGTAACAATAATGACAATTCTAAGTTTGTGTTTAATTCATTTGAATAAACTGTTAAATGTTTAATAAACACTAGAACTTAGGACTACATATAATGTTGGGACACATATATTTATAACACATTTATGTAATTAAAAATTGATGTATTTACAAACTGCATAATATTATTGTTTTAGTATTGACTTCTTGTAATTATTTGGTATATCTTTAAGAAAACTTCTTAACATGTATTAGCATAAATTACTGTAATATATTATCCTTGCAACATACAATTTTTGCAAGATCCTTCTAATAACAACAAGGCTTTTCAATGAGAAATGTTGAAACTCTTACTTGCTGACAAAAATATGTAACACACAAAAGAAGGTCATTTCGATCACAATCTTGGGTGAAGGAATAAAAAAAACACGACAAAATGGAAGATCCGCAATATAGTCCTCTTGCTGAGGGGGGTCCTGTGTGTATTTTTAGGTCCCCCAAGTTTCTATTAAAATTCGTTTAAGGGACCACCCCAGGAGTAACAAAAACTTGGGTAGACATGTTGGATCATGGTAGCAACTCGGGAAAACGATTTTCAAAATGGCCGCCGGAAGCCATTCTGAAAAACCTATATATGTCTATATCTTTTGCACCAGTTGGCCAATTTGGATGATCAAAATGTTCAGTATGAGGTTTTTTAGGGTGCCGAGTCGATTGAAAGGGGTTTTGAAATGACCTGAAATAAGGATCATGCAAAATTCAAAATGGCCGCCATTTTGCTTCATCAAAGTTTATTTTTATCTTGATTTATAATTGTCACAGGTGGTAGTCCATGTGCCAGAATTGGTCCTCGTGCAGCCCCACTACTCTCCACGAGCGGTACCATTTTGACCAGGGGACTCCTGTGAATGATATCAACGATGTTACCAGAAAACAAAATTCGGACGTGATATGGGTTTCGGCCATTTGTCAAAATTGCATGGCGCAACGAAAATCTAATTTGGACAATATCTCCAGCTCTAATTTACATAGAATCATAATTTCGGTGTCTACACATATTTTTTCTAGGTCGAAGAATCAAATGAAACCTTTTATAAAGCAAATACCATAAAGTGAATCCAACAAGATGGCTGCCAGCAAAAATATTTTTATAACAAAATCACGATGTCTATATTGAAAACCAAATTATATTTGCTAACATTCTATAAAAATAAAAAAATGGTATAGTAATGAAGACAGGTATGGTTATAAAAGATATCTGTGTGTCTTTTATTTTATGCAGTTATCATCCAAAAATACGTTTTAATATCTTAAGATGGAAATTTAGCTGAGCCATTATCTCGTGGTACTGAAGACATGCATAGTTAGAAAAACATCACTTCGTGTACTGTCATGTATAGCTAACATTGGAAATCGTATAATATGTCCCTATTGTCATTCCATTTGTGTGGAGACAAAAAAATGTACAAATGAATTATTGTCTCCAGTTATCCTATGTTACAACATTTGGGGTGGGGCAAACATAGCTCTGTGAGTCTTTTGGTGAAGGGGCGTCTAATTTTACTACAGCAAGAATAAATACATACATACATGATTACAGAAATATACACACTCTTCCATCTGATAAATAGCACGATGAATGTGCTGAAGCAGTTTTGACATTTCAATGCACTGGTGGTGTCACAGTATGTGAACATATGGAAATCTGCGAGTGCTGTAGAGTATTGTGCTGTGAAATCTTTGTCCAGTGCACTCATACTAATTCACCCCACCCACCATGGCAATCCTGCTTTTCCTTCAATATGACTATCATCAACTACAAAAGATATGTAGCTGATCAGCGTCTTTCGGCTATATAGAATATTTGTTCACAAGATATACGTTATGAGTTACTACACATCAAACAAAATATTTTGCAGCTACTTACTCTGTAACAAAAAAACTCAGTAACACAGGTTATCATTTATTGTAAATTTAACCAAGAAAAAGAATATGGATATCTGATCATTCATAAAAGCTACTTATAAATAATTCTTTTGTCTGTTGAATGTACACCATATAAAAACAAAAATAATATTCAGCATATTCAGTATGAGTGAGCTGGAGACGGAATTCAAAGCACAATACTCACACACTGCAACAACACGGGCAGGCATACGTTTAATAATTTGTGAAAGCTGAGAATCAAATACTTGCGGAAAATAGGATGTTGGGCCATCAGAATCATTAAAGAGAAGTGCATCATACACAGATGCGGATTTGAGTTCACTGTTGCACTGTGCCCTGCTACACATGTAATGTACTAAATATCAGATGGTTATATGGAAGTGTGCATTTATCCCTGTTTTTTTTTAAATAAAACCTGCGATGTGTGCAATATATGACTATTTGAAACAGTACTCTAATAAAGGGTCCATCCCCATGTAAACTCAAGAGCTATTCTAATTGATGCCCCCTCCCCCAGCGTTCATTATAATAAATACGTTATTTCATATTGATTCGTCTGTTTTTCGCGTTTCTTCTCCAGCAAGGCTCGCAATTTGCGTATGGTCATATACACCATCTAGTTTATCAGAGAGTTTGCTCCACATTTGTTGTAATTGAGCCTAAAAGTATAATCCCATTATGCAAATTACTTTTTCATTTTCCCGGTGATCCGGATACTAAGGTGTAACGTGGTCAGCTCAAGTATGATTCTATATGTCAATTAAAATGGTAAGGGAGTAACATATTTTCTAACCATGTGACTGTCTTTAATACAATAACAAAGAACATTTCATCGGTGGCCATCTTGAATTTCATTCAAATCCGCCAATGTTCCAGTATGTTTTTTTTTGTCCATTCGAATCACTACCCAGACAACATAGGCGTAGACACCAGAATTGTGATTCTATTCCAACTCGAGGCCCAGGATAGCAAGACTTATTTCTGGATTTTAGGCTGGTAACTGCACGCAATGTACAAGTTCAGAAACAAAAAGCAATATTCAATAACCCTGCATGTACTCATTTCTATTATAATTGCTTATACAATGTCAGCAAAATAATTTGGTTTTCAATATACAATGTATAGACATTGTGATTTTGTAACAAAGTATAGTTATGTGGGCTATTTTCGAGTTTGCCATACAGAAATGCCCCAATATTTAAAATTTGCCTTATGGTATTGCTCCAGTATGTCTTAAGTGATTTCACCCGATTCGTTGACCCCATAAGACATAGGTGTAGACACTAGAATTGTGATTCTATATCAATAATTATTAGAACTTGATATATTGGTTAAATTGCAACTTAGGATATCAATATTACATATTTCTGGACGATAACTGCATAATATACGCCTACAAGATCACGAGAGACACAAAGCTTTCCACTATTACCTGTTTTATTTACTGTAACATTTTAACATGTCAACAAATTTTGTTTTCAGTATAACCATTCAGATTTTGTCATAAGATGATTTTCACCAGCTGTCATATTGAATTTCCTCGAATTCGTCATATAGGAATGACCCAATATTTTTCTAAATGGTTTTATTCGATGTTTTGACCATGAAAACATAGGTGTAGATATCAAAATTATAATTCTATGTCATTTAGAAGTGGAAATATTGCCCAAATTAGATTCTCATGGCGGCCTTTTAAAAAAGTGGCCTAAACCCATATCGCGCCTCAAAGTTATTCATCGCTAACAACATTCCCAGGAAGCTCTTGATCAAAATGGAGAGTGGAGGGGGGGGGGGTGCATTGTGACCAGTTATGGTCCATGGACTACCTGTGTAAATTATAAATCAGCATGAATAAAAATATAATTTTCTTTAGTAAAAATGGCGGCCATTTTGAATTTCGCATGATCCTTACTTCAGATCATATTAAACCCTTTCCAATCGATTCAGCACCCTGATTACCCCCCTACTGGACATTTTGATCATCAAAATTGGCCAACTGGTGCAAAAGATATAGACATATATAGGTTTTTCAGAATGGCTTCTGGCGGCCATTTTGAAAATCGTTTCCCTGAGTTGCTACCATGTCTACCCAAGTTTTTTTACTCCTGGGGTGGTCCCCTAAACGAATTTTAACAGAAACTTAGGGGACCTAAAAATGCACACAAGACCCTCTCAGCCAATGGATTATAACTCTAAAGAGTCTGAATGAAGTCGTTCGTCCAAGCTACAGATGTCTGTTTCTGAATGATACATAATGATCTCACTTATTTCTTTTAACATTTTTACTATGTTCATCCTTGTTATTCATGTTTTAACAGACCATTGATGATTGTAAGGTACATCGTGATAGCTATTATATATCATAACCGTATGTTTTTTCTTTGTGTTTTTGTTTTTTGAGTCGCCCACTATGTGGAATGAGCCAATAGATGTGTTTGACGAAAACTAAAACTAAATTATGTTAACGTTAGATCCAGCAATGGCGTGTAAATGAATCAAATATTCCACATAGCATCCTATACTATTCTAGTTTTATTTTACAACCTTGTTTGCCATGAATGTTATTTATGTCTGGCAGGATTCGTTACACCATTCGTTAGTTTTAATATTTTATCAAAAACTAATAATAAAAAAAACTATTAATTTCAGAATAAGAAATTGTTTTATTTGTTTATAACGAATACAAATGTAATCCACGTAAAAAAATCATGCAAACAATTATGAGCATTATGAAAAAAAATAGTTTGCAACAGAAGCATATTGCTTATCAATGTTATCACATATTTAAACATATCAACTGTCGATCTAGTCTGATGTAATTATAATAATCGTGTTTAAAAAACTGAATAAAAAAATAATTCACCTATAATATGTCACATAATAACTCTTTTAACAAAACATCACCATAATAATAACAATCAGTAAACCTTCTCACATCATCTCAGTAACATTGAAAGTAACTGCACTTGATATTTTTTTATTTTTTTTTATAGATATATTAGATCTATTGACAGGTAAATCATTCCTACATTCATTCCTACTATGAATAACGTTTGTGTAGTATGAATAGATGAAGTCCGCTATTGACGTAAAAATACGATTAATTACTAGGGTAGGCAAAATAACACATTTGTCGCTTTTGTCAAACACTCCTAAACATAGCAGAGCAAATTCTGAGAGTAGGCCTACATATACTGAAAAGGTCTCCATGAGGTCCCTTTCAAATATAACATTTTTACATATTTTCATTAAATTCATTTACAAGCATCGGTTTAAAAATGTCTGATTTGCTTTCGTATGCTGCAGATAACTTGTTTATGATGAATATAATAATTATTTTAGTCTTTCCAATATAACATGTATGTAGGGTATAACTGAGAATATCATTGAAGATAGAAATATGCAAGCAAATTTGTACATACAAATAATATTAGACACTGTCATATCTAAAAATTATATATTACAAAATGAGACATAAATTATGAGAGTATCAGATAGGATCCTTTAGCTCCGAGGCGACGATATGTCTAGAAAACAATTATTCCTGCCATTTGGGTTTCCAGTCGGGACCATTTGGCTGATCGTCATGGAAGTCATACTCCAGCACACCGGCAAGTCGCTTAATTTCATCTGTCTTAGCTACATCTGGCATATCTGTGATCACATACTTCTGAGCAGAATTCTTAGTTCCAAACAAACTGACACCATTACATGGCCAGTGACGCGTGATCTGAAAGTCTTTATATGATTTATGTTTCTCGTTGATGTCAGCAGGTGATGCCCAGCTTGCTGGACCCATACAAACAAAGATAACATACCTCCAGAGAGGGGATTCACGATCTGACATGGGAGGTGCCCCGGCGTGGACAGTACGTGAATCCCACAGTACCATACCTCCTTGAGGAACAGGGATCCTTCTGACCACACAACCACGCTGCTTATACCAGTTGACCTCACGCTCCTTCAGTCTACGAAACTCACTATGTGGATTTGGTTTGTGTGTTGTAAAGAACTCTTGGTGATATTTGTGTGAGTTTTCCATGACTTGCAAACAGTAGTCTTTTTCTGAGGCTTGTTCTAGATATACAGCACCCTGGTATGCATGTAGACCTTGGCGTTTATCTCCTTGATCTAAATGTAAATTATGCTTTCCAGGTTTTTCAAAATCGGTTCTGCCAATTTCTGGAGGTTCACCTATGGCCATTCCATCTACGCTGCACAGCAGCTTCTCAGTCTCCCAGATTCCAGAGAAAACTTTCTTTGCAGCCAGTCTGGTCTTCCATGCCGACTCGTGGTGACTGATATTATACTTATGAATGACACTTCCTCTACTTTCCGGGATTTTATTGGGAAGGAATAATTCAAGCCATTCGTTTATTTTGCTGATAGCCTGATCACACTCGCCAGGGGGCATCACGTCAGTCACATTCACCCAGCCTCTTGTCTCCAACAATCTGCGAACCTCAGCGAAGTCACACCAGCTGGAAAACATGAACGTTTATATTCATATATTATTTATAGGCCCAATTATTATCAAATAATTCCTAGTAGCTATATAACACTGGTTTAATGGTGACTGCTAATTATAGGCCCACTCTTAATTTGTTCCACATACAGAGGCTTCAATGGAACCCAAACTGGTTTGGACTTATTCTCACAGCCAATGTCTGAACATAGCATTTAAATAGTGAATGATTGACACATTAAGCTTAACCACTCAGCATATAGGCCTACTAACGATCATGCACTGTTTACGTCACATCTAATTAGAAAAGTGATATCGAAAAACGTACTGGGGTGAGGTTTTTTCAGAGAGAGGGGAGCCTACGATTCTTTCAAAGGACGGAATCTGTGATAAGGTCTACTCCTGGATAGTTCTCATCCCGCATAAATTACATATTTAATATTCAATAGAACATTCTTCATTTATTCTTATGTATTACAAATATTACAATTTCTCCATAGCAATACGTGGTAAATGAAATGAATCGATTCGGGAAATGAATCGCTGAAATGCCAGCGTTCATTGACGCTCAATCACCGGTGGAAGAATAGCAGGATAACGTTGTAGGTCGCAGTATGCAATGAATCTACTATAGGGTTGACGTCTCCTGTTTATTAGGATCGGAAAACATCATGTATCATTACTGCATTGTTTCAATGGTGGGCCAGTCTCGCCGGTGCGTAATTTAATCGGCTATTATCGCAAGCATTAGGTTAATATTTCTCCTCGAGCAGACGGTTGCCCAATATTAGTCTACTATAGGGTTGACGTCTCCTGTTTATTAGGATCGGAAAACATCATGTATCATTACTGCATTGTTTCAATGGTGGGCCAGTCTCGCCGGTGCGTAATTTAATCGGCTATTATCGCAAGCATTAGGTTAATATTTCTCCTCGAGCATAGATATTTAACAAAATTTACCGCTACCGACAATGTTGTGTATAGTCTATAAGTAAACACTAGGGTCATCCTTGACAACATTATGTATAATATTAAACAACAATAACTTTATTAAGTGGATATCATTAGTCATAGCTAGTTATGTGTATAAAATATAGCACGGGATATATTATCTGATTATATCTAAACATTATAATGTTTAGTAGGCCTAATCATTTTCCAACACTACCCATCTTTTAATAATCACCTAATTGGTTCTAAATCAGAACTGGAGTAGGTGATTTCGTTGTGTTCTCCCTCTGAAAGCCTCCTGTCACATACAGTGGCCTCGGCCATTATCAGAATGATCCTGTCCTGTCGTACACACAAACAAGCACACGTAGCCTTCCTCTGTACTGAATATCACAGGTATATATTGATCTGATACCAATAACAGACTATTAGGCACAACGCGATGCGATTATGTGAGGACAGCGGCTCTCACTGAACATTCACAGCCTACACACCTCCTTATATAGGCCTAGCTCTCCGTGACAAGTTGCCTCTGATATTATTATCCCAAGAAATACGCCAATGGTGGGTCAGCATCGCAGACGGTTGCCCAATATTAGTCTACTATAGGGTTGACGTCTCCTGTTTATTAGGATCGGAAAACATCATGTATCATTACTGCATTGTTTCAATGGTGGGCCAGTCTCGCCGGTGCGTAATTTAAACAAACTAATGGTCTGTTGGTTGCTGGAAGGTATTGCACAATTCATGAGCAATCTCCAGCCCCCACTCTATGCATTACGTCCTGTTGTGAAATACACAGTGAAATACGTCACACTGAGTTAGGACCTCAATACGAAAACATTATAAGCGTCTACGTTTAGGTTAGATGATTATCAGATTATAGTACTAGTCCTACCTGACTTTCTAGCTGGTTCAGTTTAGTTTCGATAAAAAAGATCACAGTTTTCAAGTCTTTTAATCTACTATGGCTTAACAGTTGGCGTCCTTTAACATATTTATGCAGCTACCTGTTTGTGTTATTTGGAGCAAATTTATGAAATACCGTTACGATTAAGTACGGTTCTCTTCATAACCCCCCTTCACACCCTCGATCCAAAACCCACAACCCCATCGACCCCACCTTGCCCCTGACCAGGTCAGACAGTCAGACCACTGGTCTGACCTTGACAACAGGTGCGCCTTACAGCTGTACGAACGGGAGGGGTTGCGAGCAATATGAATATTCATTATGACGTCACCGGTTTACTGACTGTAGTGAGGAGGTCACCCTCAGGTCAGATTGTCAGGGAGGACGAGGGTTCTGTACTCATAGCACATATGCATGATATCCAGGGTTCTGTCGGTAATAGACAACTGGATAGATGAAGATGCATCGACCCACAATCCCTTTTATGATTGTTGAGCATAGTTATGGTAGAAGGATGCCATAACGGTAGAAGGATGCCGTGAACCTTCTGTTTAGAAAAAAAATCATGAACGCAGTTATGGGGTTGGAAAAGTACGTTGTAGTGTGGCGGTGGTTAAGCATATTTACTACGATAGTTACCGGTAGCTGAGTCGGCCTATATTTAAGAGTAAATTAAGGGTTGTTAAGATCAGAACAACTTTACGAATGGTGAAGTATAGTTAAGGGTAGTTATGGGTGGTCAGGAGTATGTAAGGGTGTTTGAGATTATGTAATTGGATTGCTGTATTGTTTCAATGATGAGCCAGCCTCACCGATGTTGGTACATAATTCAAACAAACTATGGTCTGTCGGCAATCTCCAGCCCCCACTCTATGCATTACGCCCTGTTGTGAAATACACACACACGGACAAATGTTGGTATCGCCCATATAGGAAAAAAATATTAGCGTTTACGTCCATGTTAAACATGGTAAATGATTATATTATTAGTCCCACCTGACTTTCTAGATGGTTCAATTTCGATAAAAAGTCACAGTTTTCAAGTCTTTTCATTTACAATGGCCTAATTTTTTGGCGCCTTTTAACATATTTATGCAGCTACCTGTTGTTTTATTTTGGGCTGCTTTGTGATATTCAGTTACAAAAAAATATTATATTACAAATAATTACAGCTATATAACCATAAGATGTATAAGATATATAGAGATTTGATGCGTGCTGTTGACAATAAAAGAAAGATCATAATTTCGACCTATATATTGCAGATTTTAAAGCTACTAGTCCGCTATAGATAAATATATACAAGCCCCTAAATTGACACAATCATGCAATGAAGAAAAGAAACGCAATCCGTACGCATGAAATGATAAATGAAAGAATGGGCGAATGAATAAATGAATGAACGAGCGAAAAAATGAATGCTTACATGGATGAATAAGTGAAAACATGAATAAATGAATGAAAGAATGAATGAATGAATGAATGAATGAATGAATGAATGAATGAATGAATGAACGAATGAACGAATGAATGAATGAATGAATGAATGAATGAATGAATGAATGAATGAATGAATGAATGAATGAATGAATGAATGAATGAATGAATGAATGAATGAATGAATGAGTATTGTTTTAGACACCTGCACTTATTACCAGCAGTTTTAACTCTACTGACTTTATGCCAGTAAACTGCTGCGAAATTATTTCATAATTATTACGTCACATTGCGTATTTATTTCAAATTGATCCTTTTATTACCAGATCCGTCATATCTGGGGATCCCCAGCCAGAGTTAATATTTTATAATTATTATGCGATCATTATCGGGTATGAAAGGCTTGAAGACATCCACGTTATGCTTGTGTGCCGCCAAAGTTGACTGGGAGCCGTCAAAAGCAAGTGAATCACGCTTGCTATTTATGTAATGCGACATCCGCATTGTAGCACAACGTCACATTAGTGCGACATCCGCAGTGAAAGGGTTTTCAAAAGTTTACTGGCATTGCATAAATCATTGATATATATATATATATATATATATATATATATATATATATATATATATATATATATATATATATATATATATATATATATATATATATATATAACTATAAATCGCACTATAGCGAGACCGTGTAGAAATGTGCCTTTAGCGCGACCATCTGTGCAGAGAGTTATTGCATAAAGTTTAATATTTATCCCGCTGATTTTTTCACGATACAACGTAGTAATATGTCCTACTTACGTTGTGTGAAGAAAAAATACAAAACTTAAAAGTTGACTTTTAATCGGTCTCGCTAAAGTTTAACATGGTTAAATTACTACTATATCACGACCATAATATGGTTCACTACTTTAGTGCGACCAGGTGCTATGATATAGCATGTGCATGTAAAATGTCTTTAGGACGACCGACATTGTTCAATACGGCCCAAGTATGGTATTCTACCCCTGATTTAAATAACAACTGATTGACGGATTTTATTGGCTGATCTCGTCATAGGTAAGGTAAGGTGCAGGTTTTTTATAGTCTAATATCAAGTCTGAAGACCTATCATCGGACTTCACATTTTACCCCCTGGTCACTGGACCTGTTCATTCGTGTGCCATTTCAACTCCCCGGGGAGCATACAGTCCTGCAGCCGTTTCGGCGCATTGAACTTATCGTACACATTGCCATCTCTGTCCTACCAGGTACTCATTTTCAGTCAAGTGAAGCATTTGAGGGTGAAGTGTCTTGCCCAAGGACACAACATCTTAACAATGTCCCAATATTGAGAGGGGAGAAACATAATATTTCTCTGAAAATCCTGCACCAAGCGGGATTCGAAGCTGCACGACAGGCAGCGTCAGGCTGAGCCACTCCTGCGTTGGTATAATACCATACTTTGTCCAATACGGCGGTGCCGAAGGGATTAAACGAAAACATGGTTTAGGCACACTGCAAATTAGCCCACATACCATTGCCTATTTTTTCCATTTTCAGTTTTTGTTCGTTTTTAGATCGCAGGTACATCAAATGGCAGAGGGTTATTACATTTAATATTTATTTCGTTGATAGTTTTCACGTTAACACGTAGTAATATGTGCTATTCACGTTGTGTTTGAAAAATTAAAAAAAAAATACAAGTAGACTTTTTATCGGTCGCTTTAAAGATTAACATGGTAAAGTTAATACTATATAACGACTTTAGTGCGACCACTTGATATGATATAGCATGTGCATGTAATAAGTCTTTAGCACGACCGGTGCGCTGAATACAGCTGTGCTGAAATTATTGCGAGCAAATATTTGTTTTGGTGCTTACAGTATTAAAAGAATATTTATTTATTATGTAATCACTGGTAATCGGATGATGCGTTTTACACACATGAACCAAATCGTTTGTATTTTACATGGTTCTTTCAACTTCAATTAGAGATTGATAGTGATAATTTCGTGTACACGTTTGTAATATAGCTTTTTCTTCTATGAATTACACCTAATATTTTTAATCTCTAATGGGCTATGAGGCACTCGATACCTTAAGTTCAATTTGTACAGATTTGTTAGTGACAGATGGCGGTAAGTGAATACGGCAGCAGTAATACAATTGAGTTGTGAGTAGTTAGGAAACAAATCCGCCAAAGATGAATAATTACTATAAAGGTGAAAATATTTATTATGTACCATTGGCGAACCTATACCTTAATTTGACAACCCTATAATTGCGAGATCGCTCATATGTAGAACGTTTATACAATCCGGGTCCTAAATCACGATTTAACACAAATAAATGTATTATAACAATATTTAAATTAATTAGAGGACGATTCTGATGTCGCGTTTTGTG
>OZ024913.1:59242413-59282413 GCA_964017125.1 Flabesymbios commensalis
CTAAGTCACAAGCAATCATCACGTCAGCAGTCATAGGTGTAAACGCGCTACATTCGTGAATGGGCCGAGTCTCTTGTATTTTAAATAGGCTTAATCAGTCACAATCGTGACAATCGTATAAATGGCCTGACGTGTCAATCGTTCAAAATCATCTTCTAAATATTTTAGGATGTATTACTTTGTAAAACTCTAAAAAACCAAAAACAATTGTAAATAGGTATTACAATTTCACAGTCAACCGTTCTCTCGGTCTGTGACAAAGATAGAGTTATTTAGTTTAATAATAAATTATTTTATTATTATTTATAAACAATATTACTAATTTAATAATTAAAGGGACCCCTTGGGATGAGACATTTTCAATGTTGTCAATTTTGAAAATTTAATTTATATGAAGCTATATAGCCTGCTAATCTTAGCTGAAAATACGAAAAAGTCAAAAAACAATTTTAAAGCACTGAAAAAGAGTGAAATAGTTGTATTTCAAGGTCGTATATTGCCATGTAAACAAAACAAGTCAGCAATATTCAGCACTTTAGATCACATATTCCCACGTATCAGACGGTAAGATCAAACCAGTCGCCGCTAATTGGTGTCTCATAGTCAGGACACGGGAGGACACACCTGCAGCACTGATTGTCTACCAACGTTGGGCCGATGCTATCAGCATGTGGCCCAATGCTGTGAAAACATTCAATCGTCCTTCAGGTATACAAATAGTTTGTTTGGGTTACTTCTGGTTTAATAGAAATGTTGATTAAAAATATTTGTAAAAATATGAAAATTCTGAAAAAAATAAAACATGATCCGTGGGATACACTACTTCAGTACGGAACTAAAAACGAAAATTGATGTCACCCAAGGGGCTGCTTTAAAACTTAAAAAAAGAATTTTTAATACATGAAATGAAATTTTCTGAGTAAGCGATTCATTGCTGTCGCGAATTATGATTTTGAGCGATATCAAACTGTCGCGAATTATGATTTGGCGCGCTATCAAAGTGTCACTAATTATGATTTCACAGGCATTCGTTGACAACAAGTAACCAATCTAATTGCTGGTAAATGGGGGCGGCGAGAAATTATAACTATAAAACAGTCTGAAATGAGTAGTATTGCATAACGTTAACGACGATGAACTGCTTAAATGCCTAATAAACCAACATACTAGGTAATTTTACCCGTTGCCAGAGCATATAATTTGCACTGTCACACTCTACATATTTGACTGAAATATTTCCAAATCATCGAAGGGAGGATATTTATTTCAATTGTGAATATTTAAAAATATAAACCATACTATTTTTGGATAATGGATAAAAATATTATTCATTCACTCTATAACACGTTTATGGAGTGAACATTCTGAGAAGTTCATTTATGTGGGAAATATGTTGTTCTAATTTTTTAATGGCGGAAGAGAATTAGGGTAACAGTAAGTACACTTTGAAGCATAATTTCATTGCAATTATTGTAAAAGCCTGAGAAGGTACTGATTGTCTTAGCAAGATGTACACAACCACAGAAACACAGCCAGTATATCCACATGTGCACAACCACAGGGTGAATGCAAACCACGGAAGAACGGACATCACAATTTCAATAATGAGTTATTAGTTATCATGATAATTGTCATAATCAAATATCTGCAAGCTCGTATACAAAACAACTACAATCTGTTCTTTTGAATTTTATTAAAATAATCACTGTCTTTAAATAAATGTAAAATGAGACTTTCAAAATGAGAGCTCCTGCCATTTGGGTTTCCATTCGGGACCATTTGGCTGACCATCATGGAAATCATACTCAATCACTCCTGCAAGCTTCTTCATTTCATCTGTCTTAGCAATATCTGGCATTTCTGTAATCACACAATTCTGAAAAGTGTCCTTCATTCCAAACAAACTAACACCATTACATGGCCAGTGACGCGTGATCTGAAAGTCTTTGTAGGATTTATGTTTCTCGTTGATGTCAGCAGGTGAGGCCCAGCTTGCTGGACCCATACAAACAAAGATAACATACCTCCAGAGAGGGGATTCACGATCTGACATGGGTGGTGCCCCGGCGTGGACAGTACGTGAATCCCACAGTACCATACCTCCTTGAGGAACAGGGATCCTTCTGACCACACAACCACGCTGCTTATACCAGTTGACCTCACGCTCCTTCAGTCTACGAAACTCACTATGTGGATTTGGTTTGTGTGTTGTAATGAATTCTTGGTGATATTTGTGTGAGTTTTCCATGACTTGTAAACAGTAATCCTTTTCTGAGGCTTGTTCTAGATAGACAGCACCCTGGTATGCATGTAAACCTTGGCGTTTATCTCCTTGATCTAAATGCAAGGTATGCTTCCCAGGCTTTTCAAAAAAAGTTCTTCATCTTTCCGGAGGTTCACTAATAGCCATCCCATCTAAGCTAGTCAAGAGCTTATCAGTCTCCCAGATTCCCGAGAAAACTTTCTTTGCAGCCAGTCTGGCCTTCCATGCCGACTCGTGGTGACTGATATTATACTTATGGATGACACTTCCTATATTGTCTGGAGATTTATGAGAAGGGAATAAATCGAGCCATTCGTTTATTTTGCTGATAGCCTGATCACACTCGCCAGGTGGCATCACGTCATTCACGGTCACCCAGCCTCTTGTCTCCAACAATCTGCGAACTTCATCCAAATTAGTCAAACTAAGAAATAAATAGACAACTATGCATGAGAAATAAGCCTTGATAATCTGACATATGTATGATACTTCTTCGACGTTGGTCCAACATTGTATAATTGTAAGACAAATGTTTTGGGTTTTTTCTTGTACGAAGCTATGTGACAAACCACATACCCAACCCCCCCCCCCCCCCCCTCAAGGTCAGGACACGCTACAAACAGACTAAAGCACAGACCGCGCATGCAGGGCCATAGCCACAAGTCACACCATTTTAATTGACAATATTTTTAAAACCCAACGAATACCTTACCCCGCATAAGGAATTGATGCAGGTTGCCAATGTTAGTATACGAATGTAATTTGAATGTATTACACTTCCAAAAATCCATGTGTTGAATTTGATTAGCAGGGAACCATTTGGTGGTGGACGTCGCTCCACCAATACTTAGGGGATGCCCTTTTTAAACATGCTAAAAATTATCAAAACACATTAAATTAGAAACAATAATTCTGACCACACAGAAGTAATTCCCATGTCTTCCATAATTGAAATATGAGGTAACACGATCCAGATAACAACTTTAAAATATGCTTAAGCGATCCATTTCTTGACTTTTAAATTATCAACACAATCAAACTTTGTGAATGTTTGTATTTATTTTTTCCCGCTCCTAAAACAGAGATAAACAAACGACAATTCTATTCTACTTCTATTTGATGATTACCTAATTGGTTCTAGATCAGAGTTGGAATAGGTGAATTCGTTGTGTTCTCCTGCTGCAGATTCTACACGTCCTGCGTGACATGGGCCTGCATCGGCGTCAGCCATGATCCTGCCGTGTTACTGACACACTGTATGTACTGAATAGCACAGGTTAAGAGTTTATTCAAGTCCACAAGGCAGTGGTATATATACCTTGATAGTGAAAGCCGCGGATCATAGGCCTACTAGATTGATTGCTCGGCTATATCCTTATATAGCAATAACACTCACAGTCTGGAATGCTTATCCACAGAATAGTCATTGATCCTATGTTGGTTTAATGTTGGACCAACGTCACTGACGAGGATTAAGTCATCGTATGAGCTGAGAAATGATGACACAACGTATGTGCAATATAGAAAAGTATAGGCATATCCGGCTTCAAGCATTACTTCATGTGGTGAAATAGTGGCCTGTCCAATCTGCCTTCTCCTATACACACCGACAACACACGACGATGTCCCGTCGGCCCCCACTAAACACAAAACATTTGTATAACATTTATACAATGTTTGTCCAACGTCACAAACGTTGGCCCGGCGTTGTATTAATGTTATACACTGTTTTGTGTTTACTGGACGGTGTGAAGTAAGGTCAATAAACGAGCGTTATACCCGTATAAGCGATTAAGAGTGCACCTGACCGGCACAATTCACAAGTGCAGGTTGTGTAGTCACTAGTGAAATATGGCCTTATAGGGGTCAGTTCGTTATTCCGACAGGTCGATATTCCGACAGGTCGATATTCCGACAGGTCTATATTCCGACAGGTCTATCTTCCGACAGGTCGATATTCCGACAGGTCGTTATTCCGACAGGTCTATATTCCGACAGGTCTATATTCCGACAGGTCGATATTCCGACAGGTCGTTATTCCGACAGGTCTATATTCCGACAGGTCTATATTCCGACAGGTCGATATTCCGACAGGTCGTTATTCCGACAGGTCGTTATTCCGACAGGTCTATATTCCGACAGGTCTATATTCCGACAGGTCGATATTCCGACAGGTCGTTATTCCCACAGGTCTATATTCCGACATGTCGATATTCCAACAGGTCGTTATTCCGACAGTTCCTTGATGTAAATTATAATTGGAATTAGTCTGTGAGATGCTTGTCTTGGCCCAAAAGGTTTAAAGAGTGTTTCTAACTCAGAATTTCATGTTGATTCTGAAATTCTATTTCTTAAATGCCTCAGACGCTGCATTTTCTCAGAATATAGCATTTTGCGTGTTTTTCATACAAACATGGTAAAATCACTATTTTAACCAGTGACACTGTTCAAATGTATCTGCATAAGAACATGTGATGCCAAATTAAACTGTTTGATACATGTCATCCAATAATAAGACAACAAATACTTTATACGTCAGAATTTGACGTCTAAAGTCAGTCTCAGCACTGAGAGATTTAAAATATTATAAAATATAAAATATTTATAATGGCGTTAGACCCATAGCATAAGTATTCAAATTAGTCAGGAGGCTTAACTCATATTTACCCCCGAATTGTTAAAATCGTCCCAAAAGCACCAAATTTTGACCACGTATGGCCAAGGGCATAATACTTTTGATTTATCGCGGGAGCGAAGCTGAACGCTCGCCATGGGCGCTTTATTTGACAAATCCAAGATGGCCGCCATTCAAATTAGGGTCATTTCATAACTTGTAAACTAATAGACGTAGAGACGCATGTGATACCACTTTTCGAATATTTAGAATTGATTTATGATGTTTTGAAATTGATTTGGAAATTATTTATAACACAAAAATATAACTAAAAGTTATTTCGTCAATAAATATACGACATGATACCGGTTTAAACGACGGTTTTCGAATATTTAGAATTGATTTATGATGTTTTGAAATTGATTTGGAAATTATTTATAACACAAAAATATAACTAAAAGTTATTTCGTCAATAAATATACGACATGATACCGGTTTAAACGACGGTTTTCGAATATTTAGAATTGATTTATGATGTTTTGAAATTGATTTGGAAATTATTTATAACACAAACATATATCTAAAAGTTATTTCGTCAATAAATATACAACATGATACTGGTTTAAACGACGGTTTTCGAATATTTAGAATTGATTTATAATGTTTCGAAATTGATTTGGAAATTATTTATAAAACAAAAATATATCTAAAAGTTATTTCGTCAATAAATATACGACATGATACCGGCTTAAACGACGCAGATCAGCAAAACAATCGTCTGTATCAGGCATTGATAACGACCTATCTATAAGATTTGCTACCAGAGCCAGTCTTTGGAGTTCCTGTGTATCAGCCATATTAGAAAAAATCAAAATGGCCGCTGTTCATAACAAGCCCACGTCATAACTTGCCAACTAATAACACTTAATAGCATTTTTCTACGGTTTTCATAAACGATTTTAAAATATATATTAGTTGCTTAAGGACAGTGAATATTCTAAAAATCGTACTATCTAAGCAAAAGAGTTGAGTCGGACGTCGAAATTAAGAGCTTATAATTTCATTTGTTTGTAAGAGCCCGTTTCCAGCCAGGACGAAAGTTTTTTTTGAAAGGTTTTATTGACCGTTCACATGTCAACTTTGACATTTTTATTTCTTTTTCTTGTGTACGTTTTTTTAGGCAGCGCGAATCGGTTATATGTTCGGTTGCTATTATTATACCACAAATTTGAACAGTTTGGGTCACTGCATATGTGTACACCAAGGAAAGATTTCGGCCGCAGCGGGTCTCGAACCAGGTACCCCCGGACTCTCGAGTCCACCACGCGACCAATGAGCTATCCTGGCGCCACGAACATGAACAAGATAATAAGTAATAGTGTTTATAATAAGAATATTATAGTATTTGTTGTTCGATATCATGTTTTATCAAATATGTTGAAGTTGGTTGCGTGTATATTGGACCTAGAGATGTGTTTTTATTTATATATAATAATATAATTGTGACTCAAGGCACAACAACTTGATTAGATTTTCATATTACTGTCTTAGATTTTACGCAACACAGCTATAAAACTTCAATTGTTCCATCACTGCTAATACATCCATCCTCATAGGGAGGGCAAAGTTAGGAAATTTTAAGATGATCAATATTAGTTCTGAAGGATATTCATTCTGACTGTATACTTCCACCTCGATTATTATTATAAGTAATAATAAGTATTAATTATTATAAGTATTATTAGTTTCAGTACTGATGTTAATGAGATAGCTAATTTGTACCAGCATTTTGGATGGCGTTAGAGCACTATGGAGGTCGCTCAATAATATTTTGCTCAATTTAATAGTTGGTGATGTATTTTCTGAGCAGTCAGGGAAAAATCAGAGGAGTGTGTGGGAACAATAATGAAATGTATTCATTTGTTAGGCTGGAATACACACAAATATATACAATGATTGTATACATCTGCAATTGTAAAAAAAAACATTTTTGATATCAAATACGTTGACATAAATTTAGTTATGCCATTGGTTGGCATATTAAGCTTAACAATGGATCTGAACGCATCTATATATCACAGCTATACAAAGAAGTGTGGGCCTATAATATACACTACGCTCAAAAACACCCCCCAAATAGCTACCAGAAACTCACGGTAGAGAAGGTTAACCCTTTCAGTGCGGGCAAATGCGTTCAGATCTCAAATGAAGCACCGACTGTAAATTATTAGTTCTAACTGGTTCACTTTTAAACGCCTATTTGAAGGTAACATTTGCATCACAAATGCAAGCTTCAAATGAATAATACATGTCAAAGAATGATGCAGCACGAAAAGAGTTAACAAGTAGCAATCTTAGTATTTTAGATGTAAGTCTTCATCGCTATTCATCACCACAGTAGCTGTTAATAGTGGTTAATCCTCTCATTACTATTATTTTTATGTCGGAATAACGACCTGTCGGAATATAGACCTTTCGGAATATCGTCCCTGTTTGTCGGACTATCGACCTGTCGGAATAGCGACCTGTTTGTCGGACTATCGACCTGTCGGAATAACGACCTGTTTGTCGGAATATCGACCTGTCGGAATAACGACCTGTCGGAATATCGACCTGTCGGAATAACGACCTGTCGGAATAACGACCTGTTTGTCGGAATATCGACCTGTCGGAACAACGACCTGTCGGAATATCGAGCTGTCGGAATAACGACCTGTCGGAATAACGACCCGGACCCGCCTTATATGGGTCAAATTTCACCAGTTCAGTTTACAACTAAATAAGGTACATATACATTCAACTGGGATGACCGATAAAAGCGGAACTTCCAGAATGTGTAGCATTATCAATTTAATACATGTTTATAGTCTGGTCTCACTCTAATTAACTGCCGTACGAATGTTACTCTAGTTCCCAGAGCCACACTACGCGGCGTGGTCGAGCTTCATGTACATGTAGCCTCTGGTATGCCCCAGTGGCGAATGTTTGTGACTTGTTGCTATTTTTAGATGAAAATAGGGTAATCCCCGAATTCAGACATTTTTGAAAGGTCACTTCCCCGGATGAAGAGTTGTTCACAGTATTGTATTTCCCCTCTGACGCATTTCCTATGACTTGACCCAGAAAATTATTCACCGGCCTCATAACACAGGCATGATAGTCACGTGACTAAGAACCTTGGCCAATACCCGGCCATAAATGAAATTGGCCGGGCTCGCCAGGCAATACGAATGTATGCTGAAGCTTCGTGACGAATCCACCAGTTGACACCCATTCGTCCGGCCAGACTCCTTCTTTAAAAAAGTGCCATTAGAAATTTGGGGTCAAGTCTTTGAAACCTGTTATGATCTAATTGAAATGTGCTGATTTCACAAAAAAAGAGATGTATCACCATCGGGTTAACAGACGTAACTCACTGGGCACACGACGTTGATGCGACGTTGAATCAACGTCAATGACGTTGATTCAACGTCGCATTAACGTCGTGTGCCCAGTGGGAACAGTGCTTTCAATAAAAAACGCCCATCAACTTCACCAGGTGGGGTTGCGACCGTGAGTTTATAAGCGGGCGGCCAGTATAATATGGCTGGTTAACTATACATTTTATTCCATAATATCAGGTATGTTCTCTTTATTATACCCCGGTTACAGATTTAGTATGATGTTTTGACACAACACCTCACTATTTAGAAAAAAATCTTGGAAAGAAAATATGTGAAAGACGATGTCTCAATTGGTAAAAATCGCCACGCCGGGATTCACTGTCCAGCAGAGATGCTGATGTGATGGATAACGCTGCAAAAGAACGAAACAGCGAAAGTTTGAAGACACGATAGTAGAAAACTGCGAAAGTACGAAACCACGAAGCAACAAAATACGAAACAACGAAAGTACGAAACAACGAAAGTGCAAAACTGTGAAAGTACGGAACAATGAAAATACGAAACAACGAATGTACAAAACAACGAAAGTACGAAACAACGGAAGTGCGAAACAACAAAAGTACAAAACAACGAAAATGCGATACAGCGAAAGTACGAAAGTACGAAACAACGAAACTACTAAACAACGAAAGTGCGTAAATGCGAAGCAACGAAAGTACGAAACAACTAATGTACGAAACAACAAAAGTGCGAAACAACGAAAGAGCGATGCGAAAGAACGAGACTAGGAAACAACGCAGCAACGAAAAAGCGCTGCGAAAGGGTGATGCGAGACAACGGAAGGGCGATGCGAAACAACGAAACTGCGAAACAACGAAATTGCGAAACAACAAAAGTGTGAAAGGACGAGATGGCCCTACACGGACATCATAGTTTTATGGGGCTCAAATGACTCGTTGGAATCACATATATGGTGGTATTCACCATGTAGGTGACACTTCACGTCCACCAGTTTCATGGATACATGATTATCACTGACAGTAATGGTATTTTTTGTATTAAGTACAAACCAGTTTTGACCCGTGCTCCGCACGAGCAAAGCTAACTAATTAGGCCTCACTGCCATAATTTAAGCTAACACTAGAAAAATAGCATGAATACAGTCGTGATACCAAAGAGGAGATCATATAGGCTCTTTGGTGATACCCGCTTCGAAGCCGTGGATTGCTGTATTCATTTTACCCTCAAAAAATGAAAATTTTCCAACATAACGGTGACTGAAAGCGATTTGGACCCCAAGGTCCGACAAATTCCCATAACTTGTTAATGACTGTGCAAAAAATGAGCTGAGCATGCGATCTTGTAGCTGAAATGTTGCTGATTCTAATAAACCAATTTTTGACCTGATTAATCGAGGCCAAGTCACCGTCTAAAGAAATGTCTACGATTTTGTATAATTCACAATCTGTAGCTGAAACCATTTTGAATTCTGTTTCATCCACGTTGGCAGGTGACGTTGCAGCTGCCGCTGCATACTTACCGCTGGTTCCAGGTCTGGATGCTGATCGGTATTCGCTGCCCAGTAAAAACAAGAAGTGGCCCAAAGTCAAAGCAAAATATAAGTTCAGCTCCACGTGGTCGCTGTGTAGGCACTTCCATTCGCGCCACCCGAAAATTGATTCAAAATATCCTGCACAATTTGAGATCATAAAACCTACATTTTTCTACCAATAATCGCGTTCATAATGACGAGGGCGGGGGCCCTAGGGTAGTGGTTAGCACCGCTGCCTTTCACGCCAGAGTTCGGGGTTCGGTTCCCGGTAACGGCGGTTTGCAAGAAACAAAAATGTTTCTTCTCCATCCACGTGTGAAAGTCAGTATTGTGGGGAGCCTCCGTGACCGAGAGGTAGCGTGCTCGGCCTCAGACCGCCAGGGCTCGAATTTCGGATCCTGTGTCTGGAGGACAGTGTCATCTCAATCATCTCATCATCCTCAGGAGGTTCTCCTGGCCCAGTTTAGCCTATATGTGCACAAAGGTGGCCTAAAGCCCGATTCATTTCATTTCATAATGACGAAATTGGTTTGATCTGCTTCAGTTTGCTTCTTAATATGACAGTGCATGCAAAACAATATTATTATGTACCCGAAAAGGCGAAAACATGTATATTTCTATTTTTCCTCGCCATACCCCATCATACTGTAAAATTAATTTACAAAATAATCATACATCTGGGGATCGCTATATTGGTGATCATGTTGTAGCAGACACACTGACCTTTCATGTCCATGCTGCATTAACATATCCTATGCTGCCCTTAATTACTACTGTAGGTGTCAGTAACCCTGTTAACCTCTGAAAACCTACCTTGTTGAAACTGATGCATGAATTTAAATGTTGTCTGGTGTTAAACTATGAGCTTCATTGATTTATGTTAATGACACCTAATTACACCTAATAATTAAACGAAAGATAAAATTTGTTAATGTAGTATGAAATTGAAATAAAAGGCTGGTGTGTCTGCTACAACCAGACCAGCTTATATCGATCCCCAGGTGTATGATTATTTTGCAAATTAATATTAACCCTTTAACCGCCGGTGCCGTCTATATTCTTTTTTTTTTACATTTTTTATTAGCACATTACATACCAGCTTTTAAACCTGTTAAAGATAAAACGTGACAATAATCAGCAAGATTTGAAATTTGTTAGCTCCCATTTTGTTAAATCTGAATAATTTTCACTCACTTGAAGTTGTGGATCGCGTCAGCGAGACACAACTTCAAGTGGGTGAAAATTCAAATTGAATAATTTGGCGGTTAAAGGGTTAAAGTAGTTTTCCAAGCATACGCTTTTGTTGTAATAAAGTTGGTTCGCTCATTTATCAGTCGTGATAATGAAATTGTATTTTTCATTTCGGATAATAACATAGTTAGGACAATATGGGCCTACTATATATTAGTGTACCCGGTAGTCTACAGATGATAAGAACATGTCCTCACAAATATTTTATATCACTTAAAACAAAAGACGTTGACCGGAATAGCCACATCCTTATCTATACATGTATACTACCGTGTATATACCCGAAGGCAGTAACTTCTCACCTTACAAATAAACAGTTCCTGCCTTCAGGCTTTGTGGAGCAGTACGCAGATGTCATGGTTATCGATCTTTAAATTCAGCATAACCAATGTAAGTCCGCATAATATCACTGTACAACAAAGATCCTAAATAAGCTACGAATTGTACTGATTCAGGCAATACAACCCAGCAAACGTCGCTCCAACGTCTTCGACGTTGGTCTAACCTTATATTAATGTTATACAAATGTTTTGTGTATGCTGGGAAATGTAATGCAAACATCGTAATACTAAGTCTGTCATATTTATTGTGCTGGGTTTCACCCCTATATATTCAGTGTGCATTACGTGAACAGCACGAAGGATTCAATTATCCGTACATTGGTCTTTAGAGAGTCGTTCAGGCACTTGCATAATAAAGATGGCATCTTATCGACCGCCAGAGTGGCTACAAGTGAAGAAAATATTTGTAAATATTTGCAGAACACAGCCTCAATTTATTGCCCGGTTGGGTCTCTTTCTATTCCATCAACCTGTTCCTGGGTGTCACTTCCCAGCAAGGCAGATATACCGAGTCAACAATGGCTCAATGTGGGGATGACGTCTCTTATGTCGTCTGACATTGTGCCATCATTGAGCCAATATCTCTTGTGATCTGGCTTGTGTGAGATATCGAGCCCCCGCGTCTTGTGGGGCCACAGACACCAGAATGCTTTTACATTCCTAGGCGTGCTGATGGTCGTCCTGGGGAGATTCCCTGTCAACAATATCCGATATTGTCTTTCTCTAACACTTTTGTTATTGGAAAGGCTCCCAATAGAGCGTTCCTCCCAAGCAGTGAGAGTGTCAGTAGAAAACAATGCTTTCAAGCTTCATCCAAGGCCTAGATTTTAGATTGAACTACTTCCTTATGCTCTGAATATGTGTTACAAAATACATAACATTATTTAATTCAGGACGAGAAAGTTTTTGCAAAACCTTTATCTATAACAAAAAAAGGTATTGGGTACCAGATTACTACGGAAATGCATTTAGGACATACAGATTTTTTTTTAATTCATTATAACGGTCTACTAATCCGTTATAACGGTCTAATAATCCGTTATAAAAGGTCTACTAAACCGCTATAGCGGTCTACTATTCCGTTATAACGGTCTACTAACCCGTTACAACGGTATTGTATTTCGCTACGATGGTCTACTATTTCGTAATAACGGTCTGCTAATCCGTTATAACGATATACTAGTCCGTTATAGCGGTGTAGTATTTTGTTATAACCGTTATAACGAAATAGTAGAACGTTTTAACGGATGAGTGTACCATTATAAAGGATTAGTAGAACGTTATAATAAAATAAAGTCTTCATGCTCTAAATGCACTTCGAAGCTTACACATGTTACATAATCTCTTGAGTGCCAAGTGAAGGTACACTAATTCATATCGCCTGTTTTCGACTGACCGCTTCATTATTGTTTTAATAGTTTTGTATAGGTGCGTCAAATTATTTTGTATGCTTTTCCATTTTGTCATATTAGACCTGGCCGTAGGCCGGGAACCTATTAAGTTTTTTTTGCGCGAATGTATGTCCTATTTAGGGGGAAAAGGGGTGTTGCGTGTGGGAAACAGTTGTTATTGCTTTACACCAGCCTTATATGAACATGTCGAATATAACGTTTGATGTCCCTAGGTTAAATACTTCCGTCTTTGAAAAGTGCTCAGAAAAAATACATTCACGATTAAAAATAGTAATTAGAGCTTGAAGGGTTTTGGTTGGGATAATATTGGCACAGCGTTGCAGACGGGGGCCCAGCATTAAATCAGGATTGGGCCAATGTATCGTGTTTTATGGTGTTTCAGGCGCGGGGATCTAAAGCGTCACCCGCATAACAATGCAGCAGTAAGAAAACACGGTACAATCACCCATTGCTGTTTCAGTGTCGGGCCATCGTCAAATACTGTGGGTCGACATTGAAACACCATTGGGTGAATGTCACGTGTTTGCGCGAAGTATACAGTAGACCCACTGATGGATTAGTGTTGAGCCAGCGTCGTAGACGATTGACCGGCATTGGACCAGCAATGGGTTGCGACGCTGGCCCAACATTGAACCGGAATTTGGTGGGTATGCCTACATACTCTGTACGAGGTACATAGTAGGCAAGTATTGAATGGATGTTGGCCAGTACCGGCGATGGTGGTGGAAGGAATACAGGTTGAAGATAAATTTTAACTTGTCTCCTTGGTTATTTCCTTAATTATATCCGGGACATTTAGGATTCTGGCCCATGAGGAAGACCAATATTGTTATGTTTAGAAAATATTAAGCCATTTTTTTTGTCTGTAGCACCCAAACAAACTAAAGCCAGGCTTGGAGTTCGGGAATCCTGTGCTAGTTATTAATGAAATCAGTTTGTAAGTGCTTCAGATCATAGTTGTGCTTCAAGTTGTAGGCGTATACGGTTCTTATTCAGAAAGAAAATATATTAGGCCTATATATATGTGGAAACAGTTACTACTACACAAATAAACTATGTTGTATGTGGAAACATTTAACTCTACAGGTATCAGTTCGCAAAATCAAATCCACAGAGAACAAAGTCAGTTAGTTATGTAAAACCTGAACTTAAATATCGCATGCGTGGATTTTTTTTTCATAAATATCATGATGAGTATATTTGACCATGTTTACACTTGTGGACCCGGTAGTGATAGAATGCATCATGTCCTCCTCTTTTATTGTGGTCTGTATCTGCTCTGTTGTCAGCAGCTTAGACGTCAAGGTCGTGTGATGACGGGCGTGTTAAGCTGTTAAGCTCTGCCGTGCAAAGCCAAAAGCCAGTAACTGTTTACTCTTCAAGTGAGCAGTTACTGCAGTTAACATCCGGCTTTGCAGAGCAGTGCTGATTGAGCTGGTATCCTCCATTTATGTGACCCAGATATGAGGCATTTAATTGGACAAGATCAGGGTGCTGTTTATCAAGGCGTTTGCGGCTGATTCCTGCACCTAAATTGCAAGAAACTCGTTAACTTATGGTTAAAATTATCATGATTCATTGTGCCTTCCCCCGTTCCTTTTTTCGTGTGATCAGCCTACCACTCGAACCATTTCTCACAACCATGCAGAACGGCGTCCAGCCTTGGTGCGGTAGGCCTATAGTATAGGTCACGGACTGGAATCGCACCAGTCCTGCAATCGTCAATCACATATCGATCACATCACATCTGATTGTGGGGGATTACGTAATGTCAGCTTTCGGGGACAGCCCTTTATAGTGGATGAAATATAATGATCAGGGATAAGGACGCCATGCGTGAAAATAGAAGTAGGCTTATTGGCATAACAATGTATAGTGGTTAGCGACAACGGAATGCAGAAACTGACGTTACCACTTATCAGGACTATTGTTGGACTCGTTGTCATTCGAATGTACTGAATGATAAAGATCTTGCAAAGCTCTATTTTAACGCTCTTCTCTGCGAAACGTGTTAATAACGAGAAAATACGAAATGTTCACCCGATGAAGGCTCATTACTGGTTCACCGTCTGCGACTCTGGCCCAACATTCAACCAGCATAACCATTGGGTGAAAGTCTTCTGCGTTTGCTAGTAGACTTGACCGGTTGTCTGTGTGTCTTGAGCATCTGGCGACTTGTCCAGTTCTCTCCACAGAAATGATCCCCAGAGCACCACCTCTATTAACTGCCAGCTCCTCTCTATTTACTCTTCAGATTGCTAAACAGATTGGCTTGCCACTCAATGCGCTTTAGAACTACCAGATATATGCTATAATGCTGACCACGATGCCACTGGCAAGTGGAAAGGCATTCAGTACTCAACAGCAAACATTGAACGCTGAACTAATACAGGTTAAATGTTGACCCAGCGTCGTAGATCGTAGGCCAACATTTAAACTACATTGGTTTGATGGGCGCACGGATCTATGTCCTTAATTCACTGGTATTCCCTGTAGGAATAGCTGTTCTCGTGCTCATCACTACAATTCTGCCGAAATGGGATTAACAGACACGATTAATTAAATATCGGTTCATTAAATGTAAATGCAAGTCGGTACATTCCATGTAGAGATTCGTTATTGCTATTGATAATTCATTAGGCATGTTATGTATCGATCCATACTTAGGCCTATATTACAGCAGCATAATATGAAAAATGTAAGTAGCTTTAGTGTATCCATGATTCCACTTTTAAATGGTGATGCAACCTATGGATTTTTTCTTTTATAGATTGATATACAAATAACAGTTTTGCTACAGGAAATAATGCATAATAGCAATTCATTGTTGTCTTCTTGTTGGTGTGAGCCGTTGGTGGAGCCAGTGGTATCACCTGGGACTGGGATCGTCTTCAGCGTGAATTCCGCTAGAGTGGATCCCTGTGTAGGCATATGCTTGTGGGCAGTGCAGGAACAGCAGTCGACAGATCCGTACAGCAGTTACCCCACAAGTTTCCCCCAGGCCAACCACTCTACCTGATTAAATCAGATTTATGTGAAGCGTGGAGCGACAACGACGTCTGTGATCACGACCGCTGTCAGCACAGTCTTAGTGGAGACAGTTATCAGAAGCTGTTATTACTCTATCACCGCAATGGATAAAACTAAATTGAGAACAGGACATGTAACGCGTTATCTCTTATGGATCAGTTTTCTTTATATCATTTGCCTGTCGTCTGCTCAGGAATACACAGAGGCTGTTTACCCCACGTGAGTAGAACATACAGCTTGTTCATATACGATCACATAACTATGATAATATAGTATGACTAAACACTTCCACATTTCGATGGGGTTTTTGATGCTGGAAGATGTCAACATCCTCGTATTAATTATCTATTTTTTTATTGTTGGTATATATCAGCCATGAGTTAATCTGTGAATGTTTGAATGTGAGATATATTTTTAATTGACTATAATTTCTGATACTTTTTTCCCATTTATTCTCATAACATTTTGTAACCCTCAGTTTGGCATACTTAAACACGTTGAAAATCATGTAATATGATTGAGAACACAGAACAGTTATTAAACCTAAGTGCACACAATATGCTTTTTATCCTTCTGATTAAAAAAAATCTGCAAGCCTTATTAACCTGCTAACTGGTGTACATTATTATTATATCAGTTATTGTGATATTACTGTGGAAACATTTCTTACCGCTTTGATAGTTAAATAAAACATAAATACAGCTTACATATATATTGACTTTCAATTAAAGCGTTATAGCTGGATTTACGCCTGACAAAAACAGGCGTGTCATCCATACATAGACACTTTTATAAAAGGGGTAAAATGATATATAAAATAAATGTCTTATTTATATATTATTACTCTTTTTGTGTTCGTTTGCTTAATTTTTTCAGAGACTTTTCTTAGAATGATGCATGGGAGTGGTTTAGCCAAACAAGTACAGCTAAGCCGATCTATTTTTATTGACTCCCGGAAAATAATTCCCCGAAACTGATTCACTAATATCTAGTGAAGTAGAAGTATTGATTTGATCGTGTTGCCTTCACAATTACCTTCACCACTTATATTATTAAATCACGTCGGTTCTAATATTTGAGTAGAATATTATCGTAATAGTTCGCTTCAAAGTACCAGATAGCATGTTCATATACACAATATATACATGTATGATCTATAGAGCCTATATACATAGCCTACCAGTAATGTCCTCTTATTTGATTGTAAAATTTGAAAAATCCGGTCTCGTTGGCGTAGTGACAAAGTCATGAAAGCAATATCAGGGGGGACAGATTAGGAATTCGCGTGATATTTCCTTCGCGATCCTGGATTGTTGGATATCTAGTCAACCAGTGAAAAGAATAATGCTGTTTCCCAGTAACCTAAAGTGACACATATCAAGGTAAACAGAACAGGTGTAGACGCCATGGCAATGGTTAACATCAATGCTGTTATATCGATATCTGGAACAATTAAGTATTTTCATTGTCAAATTTATTTATTTATTTTTCCAATGATCCCAAGGCTGGCGGGAAATCATGTAAGATTTATTCTCGGTTCTGTGGCCCAGACCGCCGAGGCCTTGGTTCGCATATATGTTCACCTCTCTTTGCGAAAGAGTTTAAGAGTATTATACTAACAACATTTGGTAAGCTCTCCCCGTTTAACCATTTAAGGCTTGCTATTGTGTTTACAAATCTGATATAATACTTCACTATAATACTTCACTTTATTAATTTATTCGGCAGAATGCGATGGCGCTAGTGACGGCATATAACAACATTATTTGCTATTTTTCCATTGAATAACGCTACTCACTGTTCTTTTTTCAATACATTATTCTATTATTCAGAGTACAACATTTTGAGCAATAAAAAAGATCAACAAATGCATACACGCGGATTTGAATTCCATAAAACACGACCAATTGTATTTCACACAAATCAAAGTGCTCAGACCCATATCTCCCTATAGTTTAGGTACACGTGGTTTACTTTGTAAATATGCTATCATCATGATCATTTTACTGTGTGTCCTTATGAATTACATGCGGCCTGTCTCCCGCATGCTGCCCAATTTTGTTATAAATACCACCATCCTTGGTGCAAATGTTGGATACGTATGGGATTATAAGTTAAGTCCCATCCGGAAACGGTGCGCACCTTCCGTGTCCAAGTGGAATTAGCAGTGTGGCGGCGACACATTGCCAATAGACCATCACTGAGAACGCCATCGACAACAAGGTTACTTGACAGGCCAGGTACGACATGTATCAGAGAATAGCTTAGAGCTTCTAAAGCCATGCGGTGCCCAGCCTCACAGTCATGCAGTTCTGATCAGCTCTGTGCATTGACGCCGCCTTTTAAATTATTGATGCTTTCCATGCCACTTGCCACCCGGCCGCGGACCGTTCGTTTTGCTGCATGTTTTCTGTGCATCTTTTCTCTCCTGCACTGTTGAACCAGTCTGGTGTACCGGGCAGTAAATAATGAATAAACAATCACAGAGGTGGATGCTTAGCCCGAAAACACCAGGCATTGGTCTGACGTTGACCTAATGGTGTGCATTAGCCCACAAGTGAGACAGAGTTATATCCATATTTCTGTTTAGCCATTCCCTTAGTTCTAGGCCGAGTGTTTGCTAATAATGCCACATGAAACATAAACCGATCCACTAACCGTATCCACTAATCATTGCAAAATATAAACTTAAAATTAAAAATTGCTGTTTCACTTGGTTTATTCAACGTGTACGGGTGGCGTTTCGACGAGCGTTTATAATAATGTCTACAATGAAATAACCAAAATTGATCGTGAAATAAACTTTATATTTTCGACTAATAATATCAACAAACGTCCCTGAATAAATGTCCCTGAATGAATAAGTTTTCAGTTTCATCACTGCATAAACAATGAAATTTGATGTCAAGCCTCCAGGAGACTCTCTGATTGATTTGTACATTTACGTCTTGGTCGCGTGACCTGCGCATTCGTGAGCTCAGAACGACTTCACAACGATAACGTTACAAAACCAGCGCGCTGCATATTTTGCAACGCTGTCCCAATATTATTGGCAGAGGAGAAACAGGCTATTTCTTTTTTTGAAAACCTATCTGCACTGGGGGAATTTTGTTGTATATTTTGTGAATTAGACCATTTGGAATGTAATAAATTCTTGTTTCACCATAATGGTGAAATAAGAACTGAAATTTTAAAAAATGTATCACATACCAAATGATCTAACTTCCATAATACACAACAAAATGCCACCAAATATTTAGGGAAGCTGGGGGAAGATGAAAAAAATGATCCGAAAAAAGTTTGCTCAAAAATGTTAAGCAGCTACCGATTAAATTGAAAATAAGCTACTCCAAGGATCTGGTGAAACAGACTGTAGTGTCACTATAAAGGGCCACATGCACGTCTTCCATTTACAATGACATGATAAAGTAAAACAGTTCCACTGAAATGTATTTAGTTGGATACTCTTTATTTAATACTCTATCATATATTGTTTTTCATTATAGTTGATAATTGAGCGTTTATGCACTAATCGCAAACTTTCAACATAATATGTTACCATTAATTAACGTAATCACCACCACCATTTTAACATTTTAAAAATAAACTGATGTAATCTTGAACGGAGGATCGGCTTGTCTGTACTGGTCATGGTGTTGTCTGGTGACCTTATCTACGTAATAAATCATTCATAAATCTGTACAATGGTAAAATAGCGTATCGACACATTCCTGCATGTCATGCTAGGATAAACCCTTTAAGGACTATAATCGTTTTCATTTCGTTTTATTAGCAGATCCAATCACTGTTTTGGGGGAATGAAATAAGTGCTTAAACATCAAGATTTGCAAATGTGGTCACGCTAGTGAGACACAAATTCAAGTGGGTGAACATTTAAATCATATAACTTGATGTGTGAATGGTCAATGATGTATAAGTGACGATGGTATATAGAATATTATGCCTATGCAAGTCCTGGGTGCATACATATAGTGGGCGGGGGCCCTAGGGTAGTGGTTAGCACCGCTACCTTTCACGCCAGAGTCCGGGGTTCGGTTCCCGGTCTCGGCGGTTTGAAAGAAACAAAATTGCTTCTTCCCCATCCACGTGTGAAAGTTAGTATTGTGGGGAGCCTCCGTGACCGAGAGGTAGCGTGCTCGGCCTCAGACCGCCAGGGCTCGAATTTCGAATTCTGTGTCTGGAGGACAGTGTCATCCCAATCATCTCACCATCCTCAGGAGGTTCTCCTGGCCCAGTTTAGCCTATATGTGCACAAAGGTGGCCTAAAGCCCGATTCATTTCATTTTCATACATATAGTACGTGTATATTGTACATTTATAAAATAACGGATGACAGAGGTTTTTTCTCTCCTTAATGACTATCTCGTCAATAAAAACATAGTAGTAGGCCTACTTACCCCTGCTTACTGACTAGATACCATATCAATTTTATAGAACCCAGTGTTGACATGATCTTTTTGCCAATAACATACACAAAAATGTTAAAATGGCAGGTTATCCATTTACCCAAAGGTGGATCTATAATATTTCATGTATGAAGTAATTTTGTGATTTGTCGATTTATCGCGTGACATTTTGTTTGATTGGACACATTAATATTTGTTTCATTCTCATTCATCTCGCCATCAGTACTTGTTATTGTTAACCATCCTGTCCTGTCTTCATAGACACTGCGATAACAGGTATAATTGTAACCTAGTATTAAAATCGAATGAATCATTATTAACTTGAAAAATAAACACAATACAATACAATCACACAATGTGGTTTCCATGCTAGCCACAGTCCGTGACGCCGAGCCAGCATTGAAGCCACATGTGGTCTAATATTTCAGATCTAATAGGACGCAGCAACCCTTACACAATATACCGCCACAAAAGTGCACTTATGACTCGTCATGACCTACAGATGTTTATTTCATGAGGTAAACCAGCAAACACGATGCTTTGCTCAATATTGATTTAATGTTGGGCCAGCGTCGCGGACGCTGGCCCAGCATTAAATCAATATTGTGTAGGCGTCTCCTGTTTGCTGCGATATGCGTCGATGCGTTAAGGAAGACCAGTTGTGTAGATCATCCTGCTGTACTGCAGGGATACTGGAATTATCCGATTACAAGCCAAGCCAACAAAACTGGTTTCTTCGAGATACGCCGCAAATATCAATTCCAATCAACGTTATATTCATTTTGACTGGGTAAACTAACCATTTTGTTGTTCTTTACGTTTATCCTGGCCCAGTTTAGCCTGTGTATGCACATCAGTGGCCCAAGTAGAAGTCCATTCATTCAGTAATGTGCATTCATTGATTCACCATGTTCACTCATTAATTGGACAATTTATTAAACAAAAACAACGCTGTGTTAAAACTACCACGCTG
Source organism: Flabesymbios commensalis (assembly GCA_964017125.1). Taxonomy (NCBI): domain Eukaryota; kingdom Metazoa; phylum Annelida; class Polychaeta; order Terebellida; family Flabelligeridae; genus Flabesymbios; species Flabesymbios commensalis. The sequence goes on from OZ024913.1 coordinate 59,263,660, forward strand.
TCTCCCAAAACTGGAAACTCATCCTGATGCAGGCAGACACGACACTTCCAGGCATTTTTTCTATTGTTCACAGTGTGTGATTTCAGTCCCACAGTAACCCTTAAGGCGTTAAGATATATCTTAATTAAATGTTCACCCACTAGAAGTTGTGTCTCGCTACCGCGACCCACACTTTCAAGCGGGTGAACATTACTCAGATTTGTTTAATTTGAGACCAAACATTTGCAAATATTGATGTTTAAAGCGTTAATTTATCTTAACTAAATGTTCACCCACTACAAGTTGTGTCTCGCTCCCGCGATCCACAACTTGAAGAGGGTGAACATTACTCATATTTGTTTAATTTGAAACCATACATATGTAAATGTTGATGTTTCAACACCCATTTCATTCCCGATAGCCTAGATGTTATCTGACCCGCAAATGCAACAGATTAAAAGCTACTATAGTCGTGCGTAGTGCTTAAAGGGTTAAGCGAGCATAGGCTTAACAGCTTAATGCCTCATGTCTGCTGATATATATCTGTAATCTCTTTAGTAGAATATTTTTCTGTATCCATGTCATGTGTGTTGCAGAGAAGAATGGGGCGATCACGTGGACAGCTCAGGAAACAAACGCCTGATAGACTACATACTGAGTGGCATGGAACAAAAGGTGCGACCAAATCTGACAGGTGAGCATTCATATTATAAGATACCATGTTTAATCTCCCCAGAACTTCCCATGTTAAATAATTATTATTATTATTTATGGTCATATATGTAATACTCGCTTGAAAATGTTTTGGCAAACAATTTTTGCTTAGATTTGATTGATAAGTGGGATAAGTTTGGGAGTACACATGCATCAATAAGCTGTGGGCTGTTAGCTGAAGTTTTTGAAAGGTAATTCACTACATTGCATTCCCATGGGGGGGGGGGGGGGATGATAATCCGATAGAAATTCATGGCAGTCTTTTAATAAATGGACGCTTCAACTAACACCATAGTCTCCATTTTTTGCACACTCGATAATCTGTGAAAATTAATGGACAGGATTCTGTAATTATACTAATCGTTCTTCAAGTTCTTCTCATTGCCTGCAATACGTTTTTTACACAAATGCTGCTTCTATTTAAACATATTTGATTTTTTATATTCCTTATCAGTTGTGAGAACGTTGTGGTGGGTTAAGCCAAAAGCATTTGTTGACGTCATTTTATCAGGAATTCTCTTCACATTGTAACACATGTAGCTATGCCTTACAAAACATTCAATGGAAAAGAAATGTTGTGTTTGTTGTTTAAGCTGAAAATCATGGAAAAATATTCCAGCCAGACCTGATTCAAATGAACAATAATTGCCATTTACACAAAACTCCTAAACGAATATAACAAATAACATTACCAATAAAGTGCTAACATAAATGTTCGCAGCGCTCAGTCATTTATTTTGTACCTACTTGAAGTTGTGTGTCGCTACCGTGCCACACAATTTCAAGTGGGTGAAATTACGTACGTGTGTACATTTCGTATAAAAATATATGTAAATATAGCCAGTGTGATCAGTGGTAATGGTCATTTCTCCTTCAAATAGTGTTATTGAGAGGACAAATAAAAAGGTCAAAAACGGCTATAGACATGATTAGCACTTTACGTGTTAGCACGCAGATATCCGCTTCACTCTATAAAGCGCTGAAATATTGTTGTACAAGCCATGGAGACCGAAGGGTTTTTTCAATTTGAAATCATCATAAATGTCTTAGGTATTCAAGTGAATCGGAAAGAGCACTATGTTATGGGTCTACGCCCATTATAAATATGATTACTCTTACAGTGCGGGGATCGACTTTAGACGTCAGAATCTGACGTCTACAGACGTCAGATTCTGACGTCTGCAGTCGATCTCCGCGCTGTAAGGGTTAAACTCGGCTCACACTGATTACATGGTCGGATCCTTTGAACATGCTACAAATTATTCTTGGAGTATTTGATTTCCCTGGCAGTCAGGGCAAATGGTTTTTTTTATCATGGCCTTCCAAAGGCAGTTTTACCAAACCTTAACCCTTACAACGCTGAGATATTTTTGTATAAACTATGAAGACCAATTTTTTTTTCAATTTGAAATCATCATAAATGTCTTAGCTAGCTCTTTCCGCTTAATTTTAATACGTATGTTATTGGTCTACGGCTATTATGAATATTTTAATCACTGCGGGGAACCATTTGTTTAATTTGAGACCAAACATTTGTAAATCTTGATGTTTAAACACTCATTTAATTCCCCATAACTAAGAAAACATTAACAACGACTAGAGTCGTGCTTGGCAGGTTAACCCTTTAACCGCCGGTGCCGTCCATATTCGTTTTTTACATTTTTTATAGCACATTACATATCAGCTTTAAACCTGGTAAAGATAAAAAGTGACATTAATCAGCAAGGTTTGAAATTTTTTGACCTCCATTTTGTCACATCTGAATAATTCTCACTCGCTTGAAGTTGTGAATCGCGTCAGCGAGACACAACTTCAAGTGGGTGAAAATTCAAATTGAATAATTTGGCGGTTAAAGGGTTAAGGGTTTATGTCTTACAGTATGATCCTTCTCAGATAAAGACACACATTAAAGATATTTGAAGTTGATGGAGTGTGCTATCTTTGAATAATATTACCAGAGATCTGTATTAGTCTGTGGATGGCTGTGGGATGCTGCGAGGATTCAGATGGCGCACGCAATCGTGACCTAAACCCCCGGGATTCAGCTGGAGATGTATGGGACCCTCCCAGCAAACATGAGGCGTTGACACAACGTTGGTTTACTGTTGGGCCACCGTCGTAGACGGTGGGCCAACAGTAAACTAACGTTGGGCCAACGTCTCTGTTGGGCTGAGCTTTATGGTCGCCCGATGACAAAGGCTGCATTCAGTCACGACCTCAGATAAATCACGATATGTTAGCCCAAGTCTGATGCAATGTAGGACCAGCATCACAACGATTGGCCCAACGCTCCCTCAACACTCCGGGGCGTGTCATCCACACTGAGGAATGTATCTGTACACAGATGGGATCTTTATCAGATTCTGAGAGTGATATTGATCATGCTATATTTAGAATCAAGAATACCGTGCATGTTCATAACAAAATTAAATAACGAAGTGATAAAATATAATTAGCATGTATTATAATCATTATTCTCCGTGAGCTGTAGGGGCGGGGGGCCTGGTGCAGTGATTAAAGCTCTCTGCTTGGAAAAACGGAGATCGTAGGTTCGAATCCCGCTCTGCCATTTATGTTTCAAAGAACCTGCTCTTCCCTGCTCACTCGTAAAGATTGAATCGTAAAAATATTGTGGGGAGCGTTCATGACCGAGAAGTAGCCAGCTCGGCCGGGTTCGAATTTCAAATCCTGAGTCTGGAGGGCAGTGTCATCTCATTCACATCACCATCCTCAGGAGGTTATCCCGGCCCAGTTTAGCCTATATGTGCACAAAGGCGGCCTAAAACCCCATTCATCTCATTTTTGTGGGCTGTATGTGATATTCGTTCTCTTGAATCACGAGTTGGTCGCATCTTGGCCCGGTGTTGTTTTGATGTTGGCTAACATCAACCTCTGTCATTCGCTAAATCACAGTACATCCACAGTGATATCAAGGATACTTGGTTATATGCAGAGAGTGACACAACACCAGACTTGTTTTGACTGTTGCAGCTAGAACGAAACTTTTTTTCTGTTTTTTTTAATTAGAAAGTTTGCAATCAATCATTGGCTAATTAATAAAAATGTCATTTTTAACTAGAAATTCTTGTTCAACGTTGAATGCCGCGTCTTGACAATTTATACACTTTTTTTTTATTTCATTAAGCTTTGGGTGGACTTTTTATGTATCAACTCAACTAAGATGAATTACCCGCTCTGTTGTGTGTGTATGTCGTCTGAGATTTAATGTTAGTATTTGAACTGTCTAGTGTTTTATCTTTTAATAATATAGCCTATATTTTATCACTTAATACAATTGATTGATGTTGTTAGCAACATTTTACCCTATAACGTCACATTATCATGATTATCTCAAGCTAATTATTTAGGTAAAATCAGTTTATGTCACATCTCAAGTAAAATGGTTTGTAAACGCAAAACCGGATATTTTTTTATTTAAAATTAAATGATTATGTTTTAATCATATCAATTTCGATTGAAGTGAATACCAGCATTGGTGACTAATTTGAGAGCGTTACCTGATCATTGTTTTTCGCAAGCAAAACTAAACATATAATAGTTTATTGATATAGGTGAAAAATTATGAAAACGAAACATATATGGTAATTACGCCGAAATAGACAGACATGTTCAAATATGACGCATCTAAGTACATGTATGTAAATAAAAGGAGAACATGATGAAAAATATGTCTCCTGCACTAAACTAAAGGATTAATAATAGTACATGGCATAGAGGACCTCTGAGAAGTGAGTATATTATTTAGATGCTTGTGGTGGATGATGGGTTATCAGGACCACGGCTGACGTGCAAAGCTAAAAGACAGTATCTGCTCACTTAACAAGTAACCAAATACTGCATTTTAGCTTTGCAGAGCATCACAGCTGACGCCTCTCTTCAGATGCGTCCAGGGTAAGTCCAGTGTCCCTTGGGATTTCATCTCCATGCGAGCAGCGTCGCAACATTAATAATTATTTATATCCTGATAAAACAACCAGGACCTAGCTGGAAAGACGTTTGGTGTCGACAGAGGATTATAACCTTGCAAATAGCTACTCCAAAAATGAACACAATATTTAAAAATAATTCAATTAATCATTTCTTTGTTTGACAATGTAGACAGTATATTTTGTAGCAAAGGATTTATTAGTTTTTATGAAGTTCAGTCTAGACGTCAAGTGCACATCATGCGATATTATGCATATGCATTGTAATAGCTGTTATTAGAGTATATCAGATGCACTCAGTAGTCACAGCTGACATCTTGGGAGTGACCGGATTATGCTAGATCACCACTCTATAATTATGATCAGATGATGGACCTCTTGGAGTTTCTTAAATTGACCATTCACATCCTAAAATCTAAGATACCTGCCTGCCTGCCTGCCTGCCTGCCTGCCTGCCTGCCTGCCTGCCTGCCTGCCTGCCTGCCTGCCTGCCTGCCTGCCTGCCTGCCTGCCTGCCTGCCTGCCTGCCTGCCTGCCTGCCTGCCCCAATTAGTAATAGAGCTTGTCAAAAGCGGCGTCTTGAGCATATCCTGGTGTATCAAGCCTTATTGATTACAACATGATCATCCTTGAGTGTCGTGTGTTGTAATTACAAATGCAAGGTGACAAATGGGATTATGCCGAATATCGTCTCAGCTTTGACAAGCTTTATTATTATGACATTTGATCTGGTGCATTGTTATTAATAATTTTCAGCGTCATTAATTCATTATATTTTTTGTTGAAAGAACAAAATTATACTACGCACAGTGGTGTATTTTTTTAACTAACTATATGTATAACATACATGTAAAACTACTACTTTTTTGTTGTTATAAAGAAGTGGGTATTTTCATAAAATAAAACTTTCGATTCACATTTATTGATTACAGAACGTAATACTTCTTTATTTCGCTCAACATAATGTATAATCTCATGTAATATCTATTTGAAGCAAGCAGAAAGAAAGTTGTCCTATGTCTGAAATGGCTTTAGTGGTTATAATTATATAAGAGGTACGTGTATTACCAAATTAATTCCAGGAATGAATTTTGAAATATTTAGCAGGGGACGTTTTATGCTTTTTTGCTTCACAAAATCAGAATAATCAGCCTTGTAATCATGGTGACAGACTAGATTATTGCGATTTGTGAGATGACTAATTTACTGAACTAAAATTCCATCTATCACTACTAACACTGAAAGCAATGAATACAATTTTGGGGATTTAAAAAAATTTAATGCTCATAATTATCTCTTCCTCGTGGATAAACTGAATACAAATAGGTATATTTGCACATATCACCGATTATTTCATAAAACTGTGCAACGAAAAACTCATTCCCGCATATCACTACATGTTCTCGTGTGTTTTCTATGTTTGTTCCGTGTTCCACAGAGTAACACAAGCCTTGATAATGCACTACTCTTTTCCAATGACTTTGATGTGATAGTATTTTAATCATTTTGGCGCTGCCATTCCATATGGTACATATGTTATGATACACTTAACATGCTAAGAAATGAAACAATTGTTAGAGCAATTGTTATTTTGAAATAAATGAGAGCGAGACATTTAAGTTTAATCTTCGTCAACAGTCTATGGACAGTTGTTTTAGCTGACAGCCAAAACGCATTTTTGGCTTGATTTGGTAATGTTTGAGCATGATTTTTGCTTAAAACATCTTTGTCGCCCTGAGTAGCGCATGTTTGTTTTTGCGCCCACCTACATACATGTGGGGAACATCTATGGGGGTCAATATGTGTGTAGATATTACGACGTGGCCCTTCTACGTGCGGATACATATTCAGGTCAGAAAATCGAGAAGTTGGTTCGATGTTGGCCATCGTCTGCGACGCTGGCCCAACAGTGAAACAACATTTGGTCCGTGTATCGTTTTTATTGGGCATTGTGTTTGTTTTCAATATTTAAATTACGTATATTATTATCTAAAATGAGCTTTACAATGCACGTGTTATAACTGCATGGCCACATATAAAATAGCACCTGGGAGAATTTTAGAAACAGCTTCTTATAATCAGCTGTGTGTTGATTCAAACCCTTCCTCTCCATAGTTGTTTACGTCCCCCGTCCTGCTGCAGGGATATCCGGCTATCACCTTTCTTCACCAGGCAATACACCGCTTCCTATACCTCTGGGACATCTGGTGAGCGATGTGGGAGTTTGGATTGTGAGAGCTGGTCGCTGCTGATTAGTGTGCTATGTGGCAGACGCATCATTCTCCGCCCTCAAAACAGGCTGTTACACAACAAATCATACACAGTAATGGATATCACGAAGAAATAGTTGGTCTACCTCCATGATGCCAGAAGCAAAGATTGATTATTTAACCAGGTTTATATCATACTTAGTCGAGGTGCCATAAATAAAAGTGAATAGGGATTTTTCTTAAGTTCAATGTTTTAGTATACACACTGAGAGCATTTTTAGCTTTGTTGCATCGCGCCAACTTTTGGAATAATTTTTTACAAGCTAATTTGAATAATTTAGCCTAGTTACTACCCAGTATGACTGGGCTGCATTTCTCATTTACTGCGCGAGGCCCAGTCCCACTGACTGCCATTTTGTTTCCACAGCCAGTTGTGTAAAAACGACACGCGCTGCCTACCAAAAAACTCGGATGCCATGAAATTGAGACGAATATTTCAACTAGGCCATTTCCACAGGCATAAACTTTTGATCGTATTAGAACTATTACATTTAAAAATGGAGTCTACTGTGTCAGAGCCTTGCGATGACATCAGGGTACCTAGTTACCATACTGAGCCATTTTTATAAAACAACTTTTTTCCAAATATGCTTAGAAACTACTGTAATACAACTTTTTCGAAGAAGTTTAACATGATGAAGTGATTTCTGACGTTATTTTTGCGATTAAAGGTCACGGTCAACTAAAAATGTCAAGGCTGAAATAATCCAAAATATGACTTGATCTTGTTTATATGAGACATATGGTTTCGTTGTACAGCTAGGTTTGTTTCATTCCTTGCTCTTTTAAACATGTCTCATTATTTGTATAATTCACCCTAATTAACATAATTGACCATCATATGTGCTGGAACATTTCTTTTACAAATAATATTATGTAATGCTATTTATGTGTAATGCTATTTTTTTGTTCGACGCGACGGAAAAATGTTTGACAAAATTGTAGAAACATTTCTTTGCATCTTTTGCTAATTTGCATAATTCACGCTAATTAACATAATTAGTCATTCTGATAATATACATGTCCTATAGTTGTTTAATCAATACGCACAGAAACATGTGCAATACTTCTTTTTCGTATAAATTTGACACGCGGAAATAGTTTCTGATGATACTTTAAAATTAGAAGTCAATTTTAACATAATTTTCCAAGTTCAAAGTTAAATTGTCGGCAATGTTGTCAAAATATAGTTACAGTCGTGCTCTACTTCTCAAACCTGGATACTTTTTCAAAGCATATCCGGCTCCTATTAAGCATTAATATATTTGCACCGTAATTTATTATGGTGCTAAACAATATTTATATGCTTAAAAAAATTAGCAATTAATTAATTAATTAATTAATTAATTAATTAATTAATTAATTAATTAATTAATTTATTTATTTATTTATTTATTTATTTATTTATTAATTTATCAATTTATTAATTTATTAATTTATTAATTTATTAATTAATTTATTTATTAATTTGTTAATTTATTAATTTATTAATTTATTAATTTTGAAATACATTGGACACGATCAATTGATTTTGATAATTTTTTACGATCAGAGATCAGGGTAAACTGATCAGGTCAAAATATTATTGGGTTAATTCATTAAGTAATATTCGCATGTGCTAACATATATAATTTTTATCATCTAATGCATCTCATTAATTTGTACTAATGAAGAAAAAGGCAGTCATTTGACTATATTATACAAGCCACTAGTCATTAAATTTAATGTGATATATATTTCTAAGCAAGTTTGACTAGATATCCAGGGCTTGCAAGACAATTAGGCTCATATAATTATGTAATTCTAATATCTAACCTTTCTGCTGCTGAATTGTTTGTTTCTGTTTTTCGTCAATTAGCACTTGAATTGCTAACGCAATTTCCAGCTTCAATTGACGAAAAATACATATACTTATTTAAAAATAGACAGAGATGAAATGATCAACTTCCACAAACTATTGTTCAATTTTAGTGTAATTTAATTTTATATTGAACTAGCTTGAAACCGTCTATATACGGATCTAGCAGTACAAGGGTTAGGATGCCAACGCCGATACAACAGATACAGATACTATAATCTCAAGATATCAGATTATAATATAAAAAAATACACCGTACTCACAGTATATAACAGTGTAATGTCAGAATATCATAATTTTTTTCACGTAATGTAATGTCAGCATATATCATCATACCGACGAAGTATGACACTGCAGCCTCAGGATATGAAACTAAAGATTCGAGATCAGAATCACTCAAAACAAAAACATGAATACAGTAAGGGCTATATGACATGCAAAATCGAAATCTGGAATCAATGACAATACTATGTCAGGATAACCCGCTTTGTGGCAGAGGATGATACCATGATTTCAAAATATGTCAAATTAATTTTAAAAGATGGCAATATAATATAAATATGCTCCCGAAAAAATCACGATTGTGTTATTATTTTTACAAAATAAGACACTATTGTGTTAGAAAATGGGACTTTAATATCATGATATCAAATTATAATGACAGAATATGACATTATCATTTTTTGATACAAAACTATAATGTCAGGATATAACACTAAGATGCAGGATATGTCTAAAACTTAGAAAAGTGTCTGGCATAGTCATATTTAAAAGTGAGATTTACATGATAGAACCTACCGTTATAGTATAAGGATATCACAGAATCTTGTGATTATGTGACTTTATAATGTCTGATTATGGCATTATACACTGTTATACAATCGCAAATGTAATGTCATTATAATATCAGAATTATAATGTATTAGGCAGTGCATAGTGGGGCAATATAAAATTATCAGCTACTCCAAGCCTGTCTGTAATCGATATTATTACAGCTCGAAATTGTCCAAACGATTTTTTACGCATCTTCTACACCAATGCTGCTAGAATATTGTGTTACATTATTTTCAGATTGTATAAAGTGTTGCTAAATACCATCGAAAGAAGTAAGTACAGAAGTTAGATTATGTATATATATCTTTGTAAGACAGTGACCACAGTTTGGTGTCAAGAGTAGACACATTCAATCTCACCCGGGTGTGAACAAATAAATAAAAAGTTAATTACGAATTTTTAGCTCCAGATAGTAACATACGTTGTATTTTGATCACCTAAATGAACTACAGCAAAATATGACTTATGCAGGTTATGCTGGTGAAATATGGGCATCAACATATAATATAATAAGGTTACCTCAATATTGTCGCATAGCTTAGGATGCTATATGATCAGGTTTATATAAAGACGTATTTACGAAAATAAACACACTTTTCAGATTCCACATGTCAACAGGAATGTCTTTTTCACTGCTAGTGTCATCTTTACATTTTTGTAGTTTTACCTTGAAAATATAGCCACTATATTTACCCCTGCCCCCCCCCCCCCCCTCCCCATAGATGAGATTAAAGGGGTTAAATTACCAGCTTTTAATTTGTATGTGACTATTATACTAAATGTACCTATTTTTTTATTTTGATAGGTAGATGTGCCTAAGGCTAAGCTATTCAGTAATAAAATGAACTTGACCACAATTAAATATGTTGACCTTGGCATTAAATAGAGAAAATAACAGCAGAGATAGATTCCCTGGATGAAGTTGTTTAGAACAATAGTAGTATGCATGATTCTCGATCCAATAGATAAACTGTTATTCTCTCCTCTTTGATTCAAAGAACCATGCATTATGTTAATTAGAGTAAAATATACTGGTTAGTTCTTGATGACCTTGGCCTTATATGTTTAAATTGACCTCCAATTGCAAACATATCATCAGAAACCACTTACTCGTGTCAAAAGTGGCGCTACAAAATGTGTCCGTGCCTATTGTTAACAAGCTGTAGCCGTATTATCGGATTGGCTTATTATGCAAATTAGCGTAAGTGATGTGAATTAGCTCATGGGGTGTTTTTCAAAAGTTGTCAAAAAGTTCTATGTCGTTTAAAAAAAATGAGACTATTCACAGATAAAATTACACATAATGTTTTTTAGTAAAAAATTTATTTCATCCCATATACCTATTATAATGGTCAATTATGTTAATTAGGTAAATTATGCAAATCAGCTTAACTAAAATCCCCTCCAATCTGGCACATATCTAATAATGTTTATAATGACCCATACATGATTAAAAGGACAATTCAGGATAGACAAATCCTCTGTACAATTAACAAATATATGTCCTTGACATTTTTAGTTGACATTGACCTTCAGTTGTAAAGCTAACGTAAGAAATCACATCGTCGCGTTAAAGATATTCGAATAAATGGTAATACACTTATTTCTATGCCAATTTGTTTAAAAGTTATATTATAAAATGGGTAAGTATGTTAATTGTGGTGAATTGTTAGGGTGAATTATGCAAATTGCCTACAAAAATTATCCCCAACGTTGGCGCAATGGCAACAAAGCTGAAAATACTTGCAATGTGTATGTAAAAAAAAATTAAGAAAAAACCTTGAACTTAAAGGAAAATCCCTGTCCACTAATGATGATGCTGGCAACTGGACTAACAAAGAAAAAGAGGCTATTAATAGTTATTTACTGTGTTGTCAAAACTTTTGTTTAGCTTACCATACCGCCAAATAACTTCTATTTGACTTTTCTTTGAGTGGTAAATGACCATTACATCCACTATGCATATCTATATTCATGATTACTGTAGTCTAACCAAGATATGACATCTTTTATTGGTTGACAGACAGACAGATATTTTATTGACAGAAAAGAAAAGTCATTACAGACTTATTTGTCATAGAAATGAAAGAGATATATGTGCATGTTTATACAAGATTGTTAGTTTGTTAAAATCATATGATAATATACATGGTATGACATACACAACTAAAATCATGTTAAGTGGCATTGCCAAAATAAAAACTGGGTATTTCCATAATATAAATGACTACTACTAAAAATGAATTAAAAGGCATTGCCAAGATAACATAGAGGTCTATCATTTTGTTTCCCGCACCAAAACCAGAGATAAAATAGCTACTACGTATGACATACTAATTATATATAGTAGCAAAAAAGACACTCTGGAAAGCGTAGAAACCTAAAATATATACAAGTGTATGATTATGCTACAGTAACTGGAGTATGCAATAAGCCAATGGTAAAAATTATATGCTATTTTTTAAAATTAAATATAATATCATGCAAGTACAATAAATATGGCATAAACAGGTAGCTCCGTGTCATGTGACCATGCAAGCACAGTCGCTATGAGCGCGGAGATTCCCTGAGATTGACTAGTGGTGCAAACTTAACGACGTAATAACAGTAGTAATGGCGGTTAAAAATTATTTGTGCAATTCACACAGGACATGGCCCTCGCACAAAAACATTAAGCCTTTTTATAATTCACTATATTGTTTAATTCATACTGTTTCAATCACGACCTAGTTAGAACCACATACTCGGAGTTACAATCGAAGAAAAACATTCCCGACCTCATGGAGAAAATCAGTTGACTTAGCAACTCTGAAATCCTCCATAAGGCCTCACCTCGTCTGATAACAAAGGCGACGGAAACGTCCCTAACCGGCCCCAAAAAGCCAAATAATAAGATCCGAGAGCAACAACCGTCTTGATATGTGGTAATACCAAAGTCAGATCATGAGGGCATGATAATATGAATAATATAGCGACAGGTGACCGATTTATTATACTCAGTAGTTTTAGCCCTTAATTTGTTTAAAGCAACCATAAATAAATTGCGCTAGTGACTTCACCACTGTTATGTCTCTAGATGTCATAATTCCTAGAAACATTTCATTTGTCGGTTGTATATTGATAATTGCGGCTACAGAATCATACAAGATTTCGCGTTCATTCTTCATAGCGCAACAGTAGAGAAGAAGATGTATTTCATCGTCAATTTCGTTTAATTGACACCTTGTGCATATTCGCTGATTTTTTGGAGTGATTGGATTATTGAATCGTCCTCTTTCTATATTTAGATCATGTGAGCTCATTCGATATCTCGCCATTGCTGTTATGAGGTGGTTCCCCCTTATGTGCAAGATATACGGTTCAACACAGAAATATTTTTTTACTAATGCATATGTGCGCAGCTTACTCGAGCTCTCAATATCTTTTCTCCACTGCTGTGTAAATATTCTAACTATTGATTCTTTAAATGAAAGCATGAATTTATTTGTATCCCCAATATTCTGTGATTCCCAAGTTTGATCAAGCCCGGTTCGTTCGAGGACAGAGCGAATACGGGAACACCAGTTCGTGAAGCCAATGGCATCTAGCTCAAGTAGCATATTTCTGACTGGATGGCTCCGAGATAATTTTAGAATTCTACACCAATATTTTACAGCTTTTATGTGTTGCCGGATGATCAGTGGAAATCGACCCGTGTCCCCATATATTGCAGGAGTAGGTGTTTGCTTTCTAACGCCAAGTGTGGATTTAATAAATTTTAGATGGATTTTTTCCAGATCGTTAACATCATCGCCTGTATACCATATATCACTTCCATATTCTAGTATGGGCAATATTTGGCAATCAAATACCTTGAACGCAATAGTGGGTGACAATTTACCGACCACAGGACGGGACTGTTTACGTAGAGCAAAGATTGCTTTCCCAGCTTGGGAAGCAAGATGAGAAAAAGTTTCTTTTAACACGTTATTAGCGGACTTGGTGCTATACACTACACCAAGGTATTTATATTGTTCAGCCTTTTCTATAATGTTATCACCATATTGGAAGCTTCCGCATACTGCTGTGTAACGTTCATTAAAGATAAGAACTTTTGTTTTAGGAATGCTAACTATGATATGCCATAGGGAAGCATATGAATACAGGGCAGTTAGCTGTTTTTGTAATCCCTCGGCAGATTCTGAAAAAAGGACAAGGTCATCTGCAAATAACAGATATATCATTAGTAAGGTGTCCACAGCGATACCTTGATCTTGGTCAAATGATGCGGATATGTCTTGTAAAAATTCCGTGAATAGTTTGGGACTGAGCATACCGCCTTGTAGAACCCCAAATTCGCTTTTTAATATGTCACTGATACGCGAGTCCCATTTTACACGGCACTCTGCTTTAGAAAACATGTTTTTTATTATGTTTAGCAAATTGCCGTCTATTCCCCTGTTCAATAATTTGTAGTATAATGCTGTTCTATCAATATAGTCCAATGCTTTTGTGAAATCGACAAAGCATGTATACAGGGGTTTAGAAAGACACCTTTGTTTATCTATGATGGCACATAGTATGAATATATTGTCCGTAGTTCGCGAATTGGTTTTAAAACCAGCTTGATAGGGATCATTATCATGACATACTTCGTTTTTAAATGAGAGTCTGTTATTAAGTATAGATTCAAATAGTTTCCCAATACACGGCATGACTGTGATTTTTTTGTAATTATCTGGAACGCCATGGTCCCCCTTTTTGTGGACCGGGTGGATTATACCGGTAGCCCATCTAGATGGATATTCTCCATTGGTAAGAATGGTATTGAACAACAATTCTAATGCTGGCAAGAGCTCATTACATCCATATTTGTAAAATTCGGCAGAAATACCATCTACACCCGCTGCTTTCTTGCATTTTAACTTTTGAATCGCCTTTTTAATTTCTTCCGCAGTTATGGGACTGTTTAGGAACTGTGTCATATTGGATTTATCGTGCTCTACATTATGTTGGAATGACGTAACTTGCTTTATAATATTATTCATGTGTTCATAGTCAAAATAATCCACATGGGGTGGGTAGACTTGTTGTTCAAAATAGTTCACAAAGTCTTCCAAGGTAGGCCCTGTAGTGACATTTCTAGGATTTAAGGATTTCCAGAATTTCCAGTAAGAATTAGGATCTTCTGTTCTCATATTTTCCAGCTCACTAAGTTTGGCTTGCTGGTATTGTCTTTTCTTTCTTTGGATTAATTGCTTATATTGTCGTAACAGTATATTATATTCGTCTTGCTGTGCGTTAAAGTCTCTATGCTTAGCGATATTATTAACAACATACTTCAAGGATTTACATCCTGTATCATACCAAGGGTTAGAGGGGAAATTATTTTGCGTGCACTTCCTTTCCTTCGAAATATGTTTCCTTGCTGGGAATAATGGCGAAATTACAATTTCTAGCATACCATTGAACATGTCACATAGAGTGTCAGTATTACACCCCTCGGTGGCGGCACACAGCATTTCCTCAAATGCATGACATGCCTGCTCATTCCGTAGAGCTATTTGATATTCTTCCCTTTTCTCGTCTTGCCATATAAAAACATTAGACCGAGATGATGTGTCATTTACACAGGTGTCTATTTTTAAGGGGTTGCAATCGAGTTTAGTGTTGGAAATATTGAATTGTATGGGACAATGATCTGATTCTACCAATTTCGGTAGAACGTCAAATTTGCTGATTATGTTATTTTCATTAAAGATCAGATAGTCTATTGTGCTTGAACCATTTGGAGAGTAGTATGTATAGCGGCCTATACCCTTATCATTAAACATGCGCCCATTGGCTATTTTGAAACCTGTGTTTATACAAAAATTTAGTAAAAGTTGACCAAATTTGTTACTGACTATATCTTCATTAGAACGTTCACTTGGAACATTTGCATTGATATCTGCTACCCCCGATTCATAGTCTGGAGCCTGACCAGTACGACTATTAAAGTCACCACATAATAGGATGTGATGCATTTCGATATATCTAGCCACTTCCTCTTCTAGCATAGTAAAATAATCATTTCTTACAGCGACATATGATGAGTTTTCTGGTGGTATATAGGCACAGCCAATTTTAATGTTTTTCTGACAACAGTCTGTGGCTAATGTCAACAATACCAAATAGTCGTAGGTATGATCTATCCTATTTAAATTTGCATATTTATTTGAAATAAGTATGCCAATACCACCAGAAGCTCTACAGGCATTTTTATGTTTATGTTTTCTATTCACATGATGGAATTTATAACCAGGTATTGCCAATGTAAAATCGTTCCCTTTCATTGTTTCTATAAAAAAATATTATATCGTAGTTTCGGATAAATGCCACAAGATCAGGGTCTGTCATTTTGTTTCCTAAACCATTAATGTTCCATGACAGTACACGTATATTTCTGTCCTGATCATTATTAATTACTCTATTTACATCGGCTATGTCCGTGTGATGATTGTTCTGATGGGAAAACACTGACCATTAGCAGAGTGATTGTTGAGCACTTCAGCCATGGCAGAAGTCAGTTTTTGCTGTCCTTCCTCATTTAAGTGGATCCCACCACGATAAAGATGGATTTTGTTTATGGGAGTGGGCAAATAGTCGGCGTTGAACAATTTTACACATATTTCACGTATGTGGCAATTTATGTCGTGAATGTGGGCATTATATTTCATCTGGCTCCTAGGGGGGAATTCAGCCACGTAGAAATGTGTATTTTTTAATCCCTCGATTTTTTCAGCTAATTTGTTAATGTCCTCCTTTATCTTGTTTATTGGTCCACTAAAATCGTTTGTACCGAGGTGGAGGACAACTGCATCGGTGTCCTCACATATATATCCTTTTAATCGAGGAATCAAGTGACCTATTCTCATTCCAGATGTTTTATATACACAGACGGCATCTGGGTTATCAAGTTTCGGTTTTAGTTGTTTGGCTAGTCCGCGCATATTAGACTCACCAATGACACACTTTTTTTTATTAGACTTGACGGGAATCTGTCTGGTCAAGTTTGTATTATTGTTATTGGCGGATAGTCCATTGGTCGTGTTAATAGATTGTGTTTTATCTCTGCTGCTGTTGCTGCTGCTACTACTGCTGCTACTGTTGCTGCTGCTATTGTTACTGCTGCTAGTACTAGTGATACTGCTGCATTCTGTAGGGCTACTACTACTTAAACTACTATTATGCCAATCTTTGTTGCCATTTTGGTTATTCCTATCACTTTTATTTGGTTGTCTTTTATTCAGTTGTGTGACTTTTTTAGCTGGGTATTTATGGCTGGTTTGTTTTTTCAGTTTCTTATTTTCTCTCACTTTTTTACTTTTCGTCATTTTATTTTGAGAACCAATTGAACCAAAATAACTAATGACTTCTGTGCGAGTTTTTATCCTATTCTTTGTTTTTTTGGCACCCACAGTTTCCCATTCATTGCCGTTGTCATCAGTGTCATTATCAATGGGGATCACTTTTATTTCTTTCTGATTAGGCCTATTCTGTTTGGTTTTCTCAAACTTCTGTTCGAGACGATCGATTTCTTTGCGCATCTTTATTTTTTCTGTCATCAGGCTATCACGTCCTTTGAGAAGTTTAACATTTTCTTTCCTCTGCTTCATACTTTGTTGGCGTAGGCCACGAATTTGTTTTACAAGTTTAATGTTTTTGTCCGTAGTTTCCTGCAGCTTTTGTTCCAAGCCTCTTTTATCTCTGCTGCTGTTGCTGCTGCTACTACTGCTGCTACTGTTGCTGCTGCTATTGTTACTGCTGCTAGTACTAGTGATACTGCAGCATTCTGTAGGGCTACTACTACTTAAACTACTATTATGCCGATCTTTGCTGCCATTTTGGTTATTCCTATCACTTTTATTTGGTTGTCTTTTATTCAGTTGTGTGACTTTTTTGTCTGGGTATTTATGGCTGGTTTGTTTTTTCAGTTTCTTATTTTCTCTCACTTTTTTACTTTTCGTCATTTTATTTTGAGAACCAATTGAACCAAAATAACTAATGACTTCTGTGCGAGTTTTGATCCTATTCTTTGTTTTTTTTGGCACCCACAGTTTCCCATTCATTGCCGTTGTCATCAGTGTCATTATCAATGGGGATCACTTTTATTTCTTTCTGATTAGGCCTATTCTGTTTGGTTTTCTCAAACTTTTGTTCGAGACGATCGATTTCTTTGCGCATCTTTATTTTTTCTGTCATCAGGCTATCACGTCCTTTGAGAAGTTTAACATTTTCTTTCCTCTGCTTCATACTTTGTTGGCGTAGGCCACGAATTTGTTTTACAAGTTTAATGTTTTTGTCCGTAGTTTCCTGCAGCTTTTGTTCCAAGCCTCTCAGTCGCCTACAAATTTTACAGTTACATTTTAGGTCCTCGTCTTCCTTGTTGCTACTTCCATGCGACCTGCTATTTTTACTGGTGGGGGTATGGTCTTTATTTGCGATGTGGTCACTGGAGTGGACATCCAGCCCGGGCTGTTGCTTTCCTTGTTCTGATTTTGTGGGGCTGTATTTTAGCTTATTTTCACGTTGTACTGTATGTTTTAAACAATATAAACATTTAGATGAATTTAATTTCTGTGTATTCGTAATAAGACGATCAGCCACTAAAACAATTTCATTTTGCAGTTAATTAAGTACAATGAAATCACCAGCTCCATTCGAGCAGAGAAGTAACATAAGAACCTTAAAGATCATTTGAATATTGCAAAATGATGTAACAAAATATTTTTCAGTAATTATACAGTTCTAAATCAGCAGACGCTAGTCGGTAGCCACCGTACTTGGTGAATACAGATCCCTGTATTTAGTTTGGATAAACAGGTGTTAAATTATGACAGGTGGCACATTGGTTACTTCCTGGTAAAAGATCACACCTGCACTTATGGCACCAGCAGCAGCAACAGAGACCACATAGACCTTAACTCTTCAACCGCCAAATTATTCAATCTGAATTTTCACCCACTTGAAGTTGAGTCTCGCTGACGCGATCCACAACTTCAAGTGAGTGAAAATTATTCAGATTTTACAGAATTGAGGTCAACTGTTTTCAAATATTGCTGATTGATGTCACATTTTATCTTTAACATGTTCAAAAGGTGGTACATGATGTGCTAATAAAAAATTAAATC